>JAQFZA010000090.1:0-68761 GCA_034695115.1 Desoria olivacea | reverse complement strand
TTGACCATCAAGTGTTTAGAATTACAATACGTGTAATTATCAGCGCTCCCTGGCTTGGCCAGGGGCTTTATCCTAGTATAAATATATATTTCCAGACGTAATCCGTATTAATCATAAAAGTTGGAATAAAATCATTCTAATATTTCTAACGATTTCAACTTTCTGAATCTGAACATGCCATTCATTCTACCCCACCCTACAGCATTGATAACCCACAAAAGTTGGAGGTAAGACAGAATCTGGAATTGCTATCGATGATCAACTATGGTAAGGATCTTCCTCTGAATCCAATCCCAACTATTCTGTACTTTGTACCATACACTTCTGTCCCAATCCTATATCAAACCAACGCAACTTCCATTCCAAGAAACAGAATATATAAAGAGATGAGATGATGTTGGATCGTTTGATGTGTAGTTGCTTTTTTGGCATGGAAGTTGGACGGTGTGCAAGTGCATGCAAAAAATGACTTTGAAGATGAGTTCGAGTTCAAGACCGATTGGCAAGCTAGTCTCCATGCATTGTAGCTTATCATTACCAAATCTCCTCCCGCATGCATGCAGTCATGGCAGATACCTTTTTACATGTATTTTATATATTATGTAGGTAGATGTTATATTCACGTAACACCGACCTTCCATGAAAAAAGAGATTTCCCCTCTTCTCTGTAATTCTGCCTGTGCACCGCAGTTTATTCCCTATACCTCTCCAATCGTACAATCAACTTTAATCAGCTTCCCATGTCATAAAGTAGTAATAATATACATCCTACCATAAAGCTTATATCATCCGACCGAGTTAATAAGTATGAGTAAATGACTTATCTCACACTACGAACCAAAGGCTAGCAACCAACTACATACTGCACACAATAAGGCAATGGACATTGACAAGGACATTGCATATGCATTTCATTGAACTTCATGGAGAGTAACCAAATACATTTAACCCTCTATTTCAGCAAAGAGATCGTTTAGTCATTTCAACCATTCCAGTCCCACATGCCGTTCCACAACTCTGATATTTAATGAACCCTTTCCCTTTCAGATTTAAACTCTCATAAGTTAAACTGACAATTCAGGCTGTTACAACTGCCTTCTGTTCTTCACTATCCGTCCAATCTTCCAGTATAAACGGGACCGTGTTGAATTGTTGCTGGCCGAGTAACTAATTGAAACGCTTGTGTACAGCAGATTGTACAAACAATATAAACACAAAGATAGGATTTCTTAATTTTTCTGCCTGCTGCATACATTTTTTGAGATGTGGAAATCTATACATTCGCTATACCCTAGTTAGTAGCTATTGCCATTAACACTTTTAATTTAGCACCATATACAGATATGTCGTATGTTGTACTTTATTTATGGTCAACGGTCAGTGATTACCTCTCCACAGTTTTGAAAAAGAGTAAGTCTGTGCAAGCCTAGTCTTCTCAGATTTAATTACATCCCTTCATCCTTCGTTGCAACTGATTGTCTGTCTTTTAAGTCTTATTTTAAGTGCTTCAACACATTACGATTATTACAAGATTCTCTTGCACTTTTCTGTCTGTACAATACGCATTTATGCATCTTCGAGCTGAGTTCAATCCCTATTTAATTCACCACCAATCCCATATGCATTGCAATTGCAAATTGCATTAGGCAAAAAAGCTGCTAGCTGCCAAATTCCCAGCATCGAATTCGATTACTTTGCCAACTCAATTTCGTCCTACTTGGAAACTTTGCAATTGTTCAAGCGACTCAGGCCATTACCAGGGTAAAGAAGGTTATCAGGGTTGTCAGCTTATCAGTTTATTTTGATGCCAACAAAACACACCATCGGACACTCAAATTCACAAGGTAGCAAGGTAACAGCAATGAAATGAATTGTAATTAATGCCATTTACCCGATGTACGAGCATAGGTTTTGATAAACAGCCGTTGTAACTTATATTTGGTTGTGTGTATTTGTAAATCCGCAGTGTATCTAGTCCAAGAGTGCTTGATTAATTAATTACGACTAACTTCCAACTACTCATTCCGTTCATATATCAATTAGACAGGAAAATGCCAGAATTAGACAGTAGAACTATCTACTGACTACTACGGAGGTTAAGGTTGGATGCTGTCAAGATAATTGCATTTCTCATGGAGGTTCACTTAACCGTGTTAACCAAAAGTCGGAAGTTCTCATAAAAAAAACCAGACTGACGGCTTTTATTGAATGGGAACTTCGGAACGCATGAACATGAACCAAAGAGGGTATTTCCATAACCTCTACTTTTTCTGGGTTCAACGCTGAAATATTATTGACTCCAATCATTAATCCACCTTAAAAAGTACAGAGCTGGATTAATCTGGATTTTGGAGCTAATTCATAACATAAGCATTACGTTATATGATTTGAAG
Organism: Desoria olivacea; assembly: GCA_034695115.1. Classification (NCBI taxonomy): domain Eukaryota; kingdom Metazoa; phylum Arthropoda; class Collembola; order Entomobryomorpha; family Isotomidae; genus Desoria; species Desoria olivacea. Next base: position 66,368 of record JAQFZA010000090.1, on the reverse strand, counting down.
ATGAACCAATTAACTAACCAGTACAACAAATACCAAAGGCTATAGGGCTAACGAACGACTTTAACAAGTAAATGTATGCACATGCAGTTATGAAATTTTGCTTGTAATTTCTAGTTCATTGGTTTCTCAAATTAAGATGGAATCTATTGACACTTCCACCTACGTCAACTCAAATCAAGTCTAATTTAACATTCTAAATAAGTTGTTATTAAGACCTTAGGTTCAAAGTACATTAAGTACATCTGAAAAACAGAAAAACAAAATTTCGACGACGGTCAAAATATTATAATCTACGGTTTGACTTAAACTTTATGAACACAGGAATTTGGTAATGACTGGTTGAGATAGAATTCAATTCACACATACTGACGTTAATGCTCTAACTAATTTGCAATGAAGACAAATTACAAAAGAGTAAATTACATTTTTAAATGTTTCACGTCAATTAAAAACAGCACTTTTATGAAGATTAAGAATTATAATTTTCTAAAAATTAGTCTGTACTTGAAACCATTTCAGATTTGAATAAAAGTGAAAAGACAAAAGAAAAGCAACTTACCGAGTAATCCCTTATTATTTTGTATTGTTGATTGTGTATCGTTCACTGAAGTTCACTCTCATTCATCCATCCAATTCAAAATTGCAACGGTCAATTCCGAACTTTTCTTTCTGGAAATTAAGAATGTTAATTAATAACTTTAAACCACACTCCACTTCCTTCCCGAAACTCAAAACCCTTCTGCTAATTCATAATTTGCAATTTCAAAACATTGGCAAACAATTTTCTCTAAACACCAAATTGAATCGACTTTCTTTGTACTTTTTCGACTAGTTCAACCTTTTCAATGAATTCTCGTCATCAATAATCAATACATAAACGAACTCTCAAGAAACAACGATTTTAAATACTTAAACATCGAACATTCGGTATTAAACGACAAACAGACAAAGGAGGACTGAAAAATAATCAAAAGCCGAAAATGCCGTAGTTAGTTACTTCGACTCTATACATCGGCTTTTTTACCTGTGACCTTCTCCCTCCGAAGTGCAACAAAATAACGAAGAACAACTCCAGAACAAATACAAAATTATTATCAAGAAGTAATCGTGTTGACTAACCTCGTTGCCCCCACTCTCAGCTCTTAAGTGTGTAGAACAAAAGTGTGAAGAAAAATCAGCTGATTGCTAATCATGACACACAAGACGACCACTTCACAACAGAGTTACTTCCAAGTTCCAACCACCACACAACAGAAGTCCAACCTTCCAATGAACAAGTCCCACAAGAGACTTACAGGTTTTCAGGAACAAAGTGTCAATAACCTCAAGTTGAGGTCTTCAACCCTTGAAGGAACCATGAACTCCGAACAGTCCGAACGGGTCAGCAGAGCTTGTGCTATCAGAGAGCCCTTTCTTCACTTCACGTGTATTAGACACAAATGCAAAATCTGCAATAGATAGAACGTTGGTTTCTGCCTGCCTGCCTGCCTGGTGATGGTTTGCTTGGTGGTAGTGGGGGTATGAATTTTTTAAATACAAGTGAATATAGATAGGACCACATACGAGGATATTGGATTCAAGATATCTCTAGATGACTCACCGTTTTTGCATCATCATATTCCATCCCGTTCTACGTTATTCTATCAATTCTATGTCTCTCTTGTCTTAGTATGATAGTAGCTAGTAGAATCATAGAGTGTCTCTATTCCTCCGTCAATATCATCTGGACAGGGTCGTATTTGTGCAAGGGGGCAACTTTTCCCCCAAGTTGGGTATCCTGATTGTTTACCCTGTGTATTTAGGATTTAGGGTTAGAAGTTTCATCGGGGGGTCCGTAAATAAAATTAAGGATTCGGTCGCAAGGGTACGATTTCTTTCCTGCTACAGGAAACCCGTTGGGTCAGATGATTGGTTGGATTTGAAGGTGGACTTCCACTCTTTTTGGGACAGATGGGTAGAAGAAGAGTAGTGGGTACTAATTATGAGTTTAAGTTTGAAGTTGTGTTTGAATTGGAAGCACGGACGGAGGAGTTGAAAGTTGAAACGTATGCTTTGTGAAGATTGTGTGGATTGTTAAAGTAGCTTGTATGTATGTAAGTCGTTCATTTTTTAAAGGAAATAAAGTATTTGTGAAGCAATGGAAAATATGGAAATAGTGGAATCGGAGCCTTCGACATCGGGAGGACGATATTCAGTCGAAACCAGGGACGATGGTACAATGATGCTTGTTCATCATATTGGACCCACAGACAGTACGGAAAATGTATGTTCATCTGGCGATGGAAAGCTGCCCGATGATTTAGAATACCTCACAAATGGTAGCATAACTAATGAAGATGGAGTGGAAATTTTGCTGCAAGAAATTGAAACCTTGGGCTTTGATTCCTCTGGTATTGAAATAAGTAAACATGACTCAAGTGAACTTCAGTTCAATGACGATGAGGATGAAGATGAAGATCTCTTTCTGAATGGAAGTCATGAAGAGACAGAGTCATGTCAAGTCGGTGCGGTAGTTGATGTTGACCAACCTCAGGCGATGGTATTGTCAAAGCAAAAGTCAGCTGTCAGTAAGTTTATAATTTATTTATTTTTCTTCATTATAAGAACGGTGAAATAGGTGCACGTTGAAATCGATTTTTGATGGCTTACAGAAGAAAAGCCCTGGCCGATGCTGAAGACAAAAGCTCTGCTCTCATACATACGTAAGAAACAGAACAAGTTCAAAAAGGGAAGGAAAACCAGAAAAGAAATTTGGACAGAGATATCAAAGGAGCTGCAATTAGCTGGATTCACACAATGCGATCGAGACGAGTGTGGAAAAAAGTGGGATAACCTCTTCCGAACCTATAAGAATGTCCTGGAGAGAGATGGGAAAAGTGCAAGCTGGGAGTTATTCAATACAGTAAGGGACTTGGTGAAAATTCTTCAATGGCCAAATCCACCTCCAAGTATTAGGAAGATTCCGTTTTCAGGACCTCCAGTGGATGTTAATCGCTTAATAGAGGTTATGGAAGCTCAAAAGGAACAACGAAACTTGTGCCGTTCATCTTTTTTGGAGCATGTGAGAATTCTTAACAATCAAAGAGACGAGTTGCTCAAGGTTATTGGTGCTACCGGAAGGACCGAAAATTTGGGCAACAAAGAGCTGAAAGAATTATTACATAAAGGTAAGGGTAATTGTAATCGCTCACTAGTGATTTATTAATTTGTGAATTATAGGGCTATGCTGTCGAATTATATCAACTTGCATTCAACCGTGCCATCATATTTTTGAAAAGATATCAATGTCTGAGATTTTATTTTACTCGTGTTATTTTTTCAGAAACACGTAATACAGATCTTGAGCTGGAGGACTTGATAGACAATTCTGAAGCTGAAAATACTGGAACCGAAAGTTCAGCTGAGCCACCATCAGATTTAGCCGGCCCTCTACAAATGCATTTCCCTGTTCACTTAAGACAAACATCTGACAGTACAGATGACCACTTCACCGAGTCTGGACTCTACTTTTTGCGTATGGTTAATGACAAAGTGTCTGGAAATCCAATGTATGAGATATTTGCTGTCACCGAAGAAAATTTGGCTACGGAAGGTGCCCCTGGCAGTCTGTTATCAAAAGTTATTTAGAAACTGTGTACCAGCCGATAGGTGGGCGCAGACAGGAAATCAAAGTCTTGTGTAACTTTTTGAGTTTCCGGTAGCCAAGCAGTTATATGCTGGAGTGCACGATTTCCAGCTGGAGGGTGGAGGCCACAACAGTATCTTGAGGGTGGAGACCATGAAATCCAGCTGGAGGTCAAAGGTCCTGCGTGAGGCTAGAAAATATATTGTCCTTTGTTTGTCCTTAGCTGATCAAAGTAAAGTACAGAAGTAAAAGAAAACTAAGTATTTTAAGCAACTTAAATGTGGTGAGGTCGTTGTGTTATGCAATTGATTTTGTATATCGAATATTATCATATTTCTGATTATAATACGGCTAAAAAAATGAATTTATAAATAACTCGAATTGTTTTATATGCACCTTTTTTACGATAAAGACCAGTTTTTGCTCATTAATGTACGTCTACTACATACGTTTAATTTGTAAGAATCTAAGCCTTCAGACATTTCAGATCAACCGCATTCAGGATGAAAGCTGTCTAAAAAGTAGTAATCAATACCATAGTTAAACAAACTTTTACTCAACAATTTTAAATGCAGACTTGGCATTATTTATTCTTTTACTTATTGTGTACTTTTCCTCAGAAAATACTAATTTTATATACTCGAAGTGGATATAAAATATAAATTACAAACATTTCCAAGATGGGCTTTAATAAACTCAAAATTTAACGTCAAAGGAAAATGTACTCACTAGTTCATATTTAATTAATACGAAAACTTCAAAAACAAAAACTATTTTAAAAGAATAACCCCGTAGTTTTGAACAAGAAACAATAACGTCAGTCTCTTCTTACAACAATAAATTTGGGGAAGTAAATTCAAAATATATATCGATTTCCTTTATGGCTTGACATCCCCCTCTTGTAACTCCTTTAGTAACGTTTCCTGCAGTAAGGCGACAATATCTTTCTTAACATCAAGTGGTATGCTGGCTGCAATACAAAACAGAAATGTAAACATTTACTGCAAACAAGAAATAAATATACAAAAACGATTGTAAAGTAGCTTACATCTAGCAACTGGGGTCACGATACCGAGTATCTCATCCAAGTTAAAATTGTCCAAGCCTCGTCTTTGAATAGCTTTGCTGCACTCCAGCTTGATTTGATCCTTCCACCCGCAATTCGAGAGACGAGATTTCATGATCTCACATAACCTGATTTAAATAAAATTCTGACATTAATTATTTGTTTCATATTTGGATCTCATAGTACATATATAGTCTGATATCTTCAAATGTTTGCCTTCGTATCCTAAAACAATTTTGAAAACAAATCCCAGAAGAATCCTTAACTTTAATGAAAATTTGAAGTTAGAGTCATATCAAGTGCAACCAAAATCAACTGAGTTTTTAATCTACTACCAAAATATTTAAACAAGGAAAGTTAAGTCACATTGTAAGCCTTCAAAAGCTAAGGGTTAAGCCTTCAATACTAAAATGGACAGGAAAAAAGAAACGTTGTTCGGAAATCCACAAAGCGTTTAGTCTTAGCCCTTAGCGATCTTTGGTCCACTTCATACTTTAGTTTTAGAGTCAATGATGATTATAACGCATGAAAGCGACCACGGTACAATTGTAAATGGATAAAAATATAAATAAATAGTGTAACCAAGCTTCAGTAAAGGTAGCATACAGTTCGAAAACATCCTGGTTGCTGAAATAAGGTTTTAGCTGCCGCACTACCGCTGCTTGAAGGACGAGGGCCCTAAGTCAAAAATAAATAAAAACCACCCCATAATCAGCTACACGCATCATACACACTTCAGCTTCACACATTACCATTTACAGAGGATATGTACATGAAGCAATCCATTGCAACCTACGTCCTACATGCCTTGAAATCCGAAATACAGCTGTCTTTTTATTTAGGCTTTAGAAGATTACGCGGATAAGCTACAACTACAACTGTGCAAAACGGTCAGCATCCCCAAGCCTATAGGCATTATTATAAAGGTTTCTTGTTATACCATCAAAGTCTTTCCAATTTCCATGCTGAAATCATTAAATCCAATAAACTTTCCATCTATTTAGTCATTCACTACTACAACAACAACAAGAACAACAAAAACAACAACAAAAACAACAACTAACACATATTTCCCACATCCACCAAAAGCTAAATAAAGGTATGGCTGTAAAATTAAATATCCTAACTACAGCGTTGAAGTTTGCGTGAAGCAGAGATGAATTACAAATTACAGATTAGCAAGCGATAGATTTAGATATCCTGATATCTTCCAATTTTCGGTTAAAAAAGTTAAAAAGTCAAAGGCATATCCCTCCCTACCCTTCTCCCTTCTAAGCAAGCAGAACACAGAAAACGCCAGAAATTACAAAACTTTCCCTAAAACCCACATGCACATCACACATGCAACTAAATATGTAGACAGACACCAAGCCAAGCTGAACGGAACACCCACTGACTGCCTCACCATCACCATTAAGGCTAATTTTAAAGAAAATGCGAAGAAAAAGATTAACTACTTTTGAATTGGCAAGAAATTATTGTTAGCAAAATTAAAACTCCGCATCTTAAATATCTACGAACAGATCCTCATTTCAGTACACATATTATCCATTCACCATTAGTGTCATTACACATTATCCTGGAAAATAGAAAAACACAAAATACATACAACCTCGTCAGATGCATGATGCATCAAGTGAAGTCTAATTGAAAATTAGGTAGTAATTATGGTAGTTTGAAATTCAAAATTGATCAAACTTGAACTTACTTAGAATCTTCTGGATTTTCATCAATCAAGTTGTCTAGCACACGTTTAACCTTTGCATTATACGCCTCCATCACAGTAACAGTGGTGGTACCCATGGTTTGATATTCTTGGAGCTTGAACTGGCTTGAAGTTGTTTTACACAGAGATGGATACTGGAATCAACTGGACTGGATTTCTCAATTTTGTATCTACTAACTTTTAATACTTGACAATTAATAATTTAACTTTAACGAAAAGAAGAAAATTTAGGCGAAGACGGAGAATGAGGACATGAGGAGTCTTCTACACGTCTGTCTCTAATAAAAAAAGGAAGAAGAATGAACTCTAAATAAATATTATTAATTTTGTAAGGAAAGTCAAGTCAGTCCACCTTCAGTTTGAAATTTTTTTGAACTTCCGCACCCAACCAAGCACGTTTGTTCGCCAAATTCAACTCATTTGTTCGAACTTCCAACAACTTCTCCGTCTGTCATCATCAACATTCAACATATTCAACAAAGTTTACACAAATTACACACTTCACACTTACCGACTTACCTCTACAAGAAGACACGAATCAAGAATCAGAGAAGAAGGAGGATTTAATTAGGAGCCAGTCAGACTTATGCACGTTTGAAATGGAGTTAAAAATCTGCTCATAAACTCCAAACTCCAAGCTTATCTCCTGCTTAACCAACTGCTTCATCAGCACCTTTCTACCATTATTGGCCTCTTGTTGCTCATCAAACTCTGACCTGCTTGCGTCGTCTGTCAAGGACACCCAGCCACAGATCCTCTAACTGTTGACTGAACAGTGAACAGCAATCCACAATCCGACCAGCCGGATTTCGCATGGAGGAGATTCAAGATTGAGGAGTTTGGAAACTCAAAACTTCGAAATAATTTGAAAGCACGACTAGGGAGTGTGGAGTGACTTCAGGTGGTGGAGCATAAGGATTAATTCGTCCTCGAGAACATCCATCTAAAATCATGGACTTCATGGAGGCTATGCGACGCTTTAAGCGAGTCTTTGATACGAACTACACGTAATGCATAATCAATCAATGAGACTTTAAGTCATTATGGGTTTTCTTAAAGTCTGTATGATTTCTTGAATAATTTATTTACTAAACCGTTGGGTGTTTTCAGGGTTCGGAGGATGTTCATCTTGGCTGTTATTCTGTTTGGTTTGATATGGATAGTTGGATTTAGACTCCTTCCCTCCGAACACCATAGAACGCCGGGTAAAAGTTTCGCAAAAAATACTGGTTATGTTGAACGAATAAGCGAAACTTATAGTGTTTCTTCTCATATGTTTCGTGTAGAACCTGCTGAAAGTTGCCTGCAGAGAAAGCTTTTTAAATTGAAGGATGAAGTCATTAATATGGATACTAGTATTCTGCACATTCCAGCCCTACCTGATGAAAACGCCTTTGTGCCTTATATTGGGAATGGATACGTTGGGAGTGCACTGTATGAAGAGGCTACGATTAATATTAAGCCCCATGTAAGTTATTTCGATTTTATATACTCGAGGCGTCGTTGTTGGAGTCCCCCCAGCCAGATACATTAACAAATTACTGAAGTAATGACACACGCTATACTTCTGTTTTTATAGCGTGAACGAACATTGACGTTGCCAATACCTTTCCGACCTATCGTTCGGGTATCAGTGACCGACGAGGGGTCTAGAAGAGAAGCCCTAGTGTCTCGGTATTTTAGAGGCACAGCTCAACGAATATCGTGCATTGAACGCGGCCAAGGAGGTTCGGTGGAAGTGGCTAGTGTGTTCTATGCTCATCGAACTTTTCCATCTGTGATGGAGCAGGATGTTTCAATCCAAAATCCTAGTGGCGGTGATATCATTGTTCAGTTCGATCAGTTAGGCTGGAGTGGCGAACCTCCATTCAAGTCTGATACTAAAAAGTGAGTAGAGCTATCACAACTATATTACCATTATGATATGATGTTTTACTGGAATCAATGTTTTATTTTCATAGGATGCAACAGGGTGATGGGGAGGTGACGTATATAGTTGGTAGTGGATTAGTTGATACCGGTACTACGGGACATATGGCCGTGTCCGTTGCGTATAATAAAGTGCCCAACGCTGTAGAGGTAAGGTTTTCCAAGTCTACCAGACTATTTTAATTCCCTGTTCAGTCTTGATTCTGTTAAAAATCGTGGTTCAACAATTAAACAAAATTCTCTGTATCTTCAGGTAAAATCTCGAGAAATCAAATCCTTTCGTTTCATCACCGTCGTGAATTACTTATTTTTGTCAAATAAGAAGGAATTTGAAAGTGTTCAGTCGGGGCTACTAGAAAAATCTGAAGGGGTATGTGCGGTGTATTTTATAATGATAGTTATATAATTCGTTGATGACTGCTGTATAAACTTGAAGTTTTATGTTCTATTTCTTTTATTTTGTGGTATTTCTAGGAGCTTAAGAAAGTACTATCGCAGAATGGGCACAACTTTTATACTTTGCATGAAAATGCATGGATGGATCTATGGAATACTGGATTTTACATCAGTCCATCCCGAGCTGAAGACGCTCTCAACGGAGATAAGATCAACGCTACGATGTACTATGTGTTGTCACAAGTTAGAGCCCCACTCCATGAAGTAGGCGTTCCTCCGGCTCAGGTGGCGGAAACGAATGCGGTTTTGTCCTATTCGGAAGGCTGTTATGGAGGTCACCATACCCTGTAATACTTCCTGATTTATTGGCAAACTTATTTCTTGGCCCATTAGGTTTTGATACTAATGAGGGTACTATTTACTATTTTAAAATTAGACAAGCCCCAAGTTTGTGGACTTCGTTGAGCTCAGAGCAGGATATATTAAGTGTTTGTAACCTTTGGCTTCTCACCTTGGAAAAATTGGTATGTTTTTTGTTTTACTTATTTCTAAATGTTGTTTTCAAGAATTCTCGTAGCTTAACTATTGATATTGTCCACAGGGTTGTCACAAGTTGCTTAGGGCTGGTGCATCTGGTGTTATGCAAGGTATGGTTTTAAGCTTTGGAGCACTCAAGTTCAGGGACTTTCATCTTGAGTTCAATACAGAGCCAAAAGATCTTCATCGTGACTATCATTTTCGGTAAGTTGTGTTAAAGCAAAGTAATGTTCATCTCTGTATTCGCAAGCTAAAGGTACAGGACTTTATTCTAAATTTGTTTGTATAGACGCATCTGGTACGGCAACTCCACTCATGTTAATGTCAGCGTCTCTGTTGGGGTTGATAACAAAGCGTTGCTCTTTGCCGCACTTGATCGGAGCGACAAAGACTATTATGCATGTGATGGTGGGTGCTTGGATGATCCAGTAGAATTAGGGCCCAAGCGGAAACAGTTTCCCGTAAAACTAACGCATCCTGTCACATCCATACTGTACATTACTTCAGATCGAAAACACGCAGAAGAACTTCATCTTTCAATTCACGTCAAAGAAGTTCTTGAAGGTAAACATTGAACTTTTTTCTTTCGTGATTGAGCTCATTATTGATGTAATTTTTTTTCTATAGCTCCTGCTCATGAGCATCACGTAATCTCTATGCATAAACATGGAAGTGGATACGGTGCGATGTCAACAATGTTTTGGGTGCTGCTGTCGTTACTAATCATCGTTTTTCATCTATTCCTCTTCCACTTGGTGTATACTGAGTATTTCGGTCCATCGCAGGACAAGTATCGGTCTAGGTATGTACCAAGCGAACACTTGTCGAAACGGTGTTCATAGAAATGTTTTCTAGCAAGCGGTGTTTGCAATGATATTGACATGACCGTTTATCGGTACAAATTTCTGTGTGCTTTGCTATTGTTGATTGTTATATTGAACTCTCGCTTCCTGTCACTCTTTCTTTGATACTATTGGTGATTGGGGGCTATTGTGCTTTACCTAATTTTGATTTCTGTATTAGAAACAATTTTCCCTTCGTGAAGTCCGTGATTGACCAAGTGGACGTTGTGGTCTTAAATAATCCTTATCCTGCATGAAACAATATCAAATACCCTTCCCTGCATCTCAATCAAAGTCTGGTTTGTAAAAATGTGTATTTCGAGCTCAGTTGTTCTGTGATTTTTCAATTAGTAAAAAATGATCGACCGGTGGCAGTGGTGGCTTTTGGGCTTTTTTAATTATACTTTGTAAACATAATGTCCAAAAAAAACAAATAATGTCCTTCGTTTATAGTAGTCCGCTTAGTTAGGTTGTTTACGTTCTTCTAACTTAAAGTTCATCTCGTTCCTTAATTAAACTTTAAAACATGGAGAATTTATTTCCAATTAATGATCTCGTATCTCCATTAAATTTAAAATTAAAATCGTGTAATTATCCATATCCACTTTAACTTCGAACGTACCAATAAATAAGTAACTATTTATATCCATCTCAGTTGTATCTTTTGGTTTTTCAGAAAAATCTCCGACTTTTGAGCCACTCGCATCAGCACCGTTACACATATTTTGGCTGCGTGCTCACAGAACGAAAGCATCCTCGTCTTCTACATTTATGTGAATCGTGTAGTTTACGTCGTAGCCATTTAAATAGTTTACGAAAGGCAACTAATCGTTTCACTCTGACTGAATGACAATTTGAGCAACGCAAACAATCATTTATAATGTATGAAGTCCGACCTGTTCTCAAACGAGATATTTTGGCTAATTGTCATTACATTTCTCATAAATGTGTTGTGAGCTTGTAAGCTGGGGTGTTTTAATCCAGTAAACAAAGATATCTGGATGATGGTTATAAACTGAGATTAGAAAGTTTTTTGTTACGCAGGAGCCGGTGTATCGTTTGATATCATGCTTTACCTTATAGCTAAACAGTACTTGATTCTTTTTTTTTAATATTTGTCTTTCACGTTTACAGTAAACACGAAGCAGAAAACCATTTTACGGCTAAGTAATATTGAAATCGGTTTAGATTAATTTGTAAACTTGTGAATTAAGTCTAAAGTATAACTAAAAACTAAAGGGTTTTCGAGGTATCATTACCTTCGTTTTGTTAATATAAATTATTGTTTAATGTTGATCTAGTTAATCGATTAACCACTCCGTCGCTAATTTAACTAACACTATAAATCGTAATGTTAGTTTAAATTCAATATTCCTAGTCACCCCCAACCCCAAGCCCTAAGAATCTAGTTTTAATAAGCAGCATCGTTTTGTGTAATTGGTTAATTTTGTATTGTTTATTCCAGAGTGTTACCTATCAGTTCCATAAATGCTGTTATTTATACAATTAGATAAGGAGTTCTACTGTTGAAGCCGAATGTTTTTAATGTGCTAAATTATACTGCCAGTTAGTGACAACATTTTTTCAACCCTTCATATTTCAATGAATTGGATGAAGGGTGGAAATCAGAAGCATATATTAATTGAAGCAAGAGATCCGGATTCGACAACAAAGGATGGACAGAAAAATGAAAATGAAACTGTGCCTTGTCATTAGTTGATAAACGATTGTAATTTTTTCCGTGTCCGAAAGTGAGAGACGATGAATTTTGTACGTGTCCTGTCCTTACTGCAGTATGTAGGTAAATATACAATTGGTAGATCTGTTTAGATCGTTCGTAGCTTTAACAGATTCTTTTGAATGTATGGGTTAAACTGTTTGCAATTATATTGTTTACTATCTTTGTAATTTGACATAGTTTGCAATAATGCAGCCACTGTGATTAGATGTTATTTGAGCTTTAGACTGATTTACCTTTCGTCTTAATTGTTAAACATGCTAATGTATTGCATACTATTATGTGTATTAGCCGGTGTCTTTTTGGCGAAAGAATCGAAGAATACAGAAGTTTATATCTAAACTTGATTCTGACTACAGATTCGTTGCTTCCCGTCATTTTGATTACCATTAACCTCAATCAGGTTGAAGTTCTATTAGTAAGCATTATTGATTGATTCTTTGGATTACAACAAAAAAGGCTCTCACAGAAAGAACAGATTACACTTAAATAATAATCATCTATGTACCAACCCCTTGGCCATGGACAAAATATCATCGAGTAAAACGGTGAAATTTGCGTATCCGCGGCACTCCAACCCGTTTCTTCCATACCATCTTCCATACCTCAAATCCACACTGGGAAAAGTGTTGAAAACCCACTGCACTGAGTTTACTTTTTGAGATTGGAGTTTCGCTGAATTCCTTTTGTTTGAGTTTGAATAATAATTTACAAACTATTATTTCATATAAACGACAACATATAGGGTTCCCTAATTGAGGAATACTTCGCATTTCCACGTCCACCCCATAATCTCTGACCTCAAAATGCTGAGTGTAAAGAAATTTATCGTGATCATAATAATACATATGCTCCTTCGGCGGTACGGGGAGCATGTGTATTTTAAATATTTCCACATCCCGGGAGAGGGTGAATTGGCTAGATTGGCTTTGAAGAGAGAAGCGATTATGGAAGATGTAGCGTGGAGGATGGAAGTGACGCGGCCAAAAAATCCATTTTTTCGTCGACTAACCAAGCACAAAGATTATCAAAGGTATCCTGTCGTCCTCGAGCCTATGTAAGTTGAAAGTAGCAGTTCTTTGAAAAACGGTAACGGGATTACTGATTTTGTATTAAAATTTGTTTGTAACGATTTTTAGAGCTATCCATGTTTTGTGGTGATATCAACACTTCCCATAATTGTCATCAAATGTATCAAGACATCAGCAAGTCAGTTGGAACATGATCCAGTCAATAGTAATTAGAAAATTAGAGATACATGGAAACTAATAAGTTCAATCAACACACATGTTCTAAAATCGATAAGTACCTAGTTAAAACACACACCTGTATGTAAAATGAAAATATGCAAACGCTTGTAAAGATCAGTCAGTCAGCTCTCTTTCTCTGAAATCGTATAGATCTGTGATTCATTGTATGTACCTACACTTCGTCAGTTTATTTCCTTCAATATTGTTATTTTATAAGGGGTCCAAGTAAAGAACTAAGAAAGTAATTTAAAATGTTTGCTTGAAAAGTTTTGTGTCTATTAATATAGAAAACTAATTTTCGTTATTCAAACCATTCCAGATAGATATCCAGATTCACACTGTTTATGTAATCGAGGAGATCTAGCCGGTCTGCATCAGAGATTTGAGAACAGCTCCAGATTCGAAGAGTCGTTAGGTCGTTGTCCATCCGAAGTAGATCTTCCAGAAGATCCTTAGTTAGGGCGTTACAATGGTCAAGAGTCAGCCGTGATAGGTTTGTCATCGGGTTTGTCTACGGTAATCAAAAATTGTGCAGGATTGAAGTTGATTCAAAGAGCTGCTGTTTCTCAGCAGTGAGTTTAAGGGCCATGTTGTTGAGAAAACTTTATAATGCCCAAAAGTTACGAAAGCTTGCGCTTACCTCCCAAACTTTTTGAAGAACACTCATTTGAAACGCATTCGACTGCTTGACTAGAAGACTTTCCATAGGTTTTGCAGAGTGTAGGAGTTGTAGTAAGGCATTTTGAGATTCAAATTCGATTTCATCGTTAAGCCATAGTTCTAATATTGATAATTTTGCATAAAGGCCTTCTACAGGGCCGTATTGACTTGTGCGGAACTCCTTCACTCCACTCAATGCCATCTTTTTCAGCCGTGGACAGGAGCGACCGAGTGCTAGATTCGTTCCAAAATAATGCTAACATGGCAATCTATGCATTGATTTACATTTCCTTTCATTACATATGTATAGCAACTTACTAACGAGATCGATGTCCAAAAACTTTGACAAAATCAAGTTTTCTAGGTTATATCCGATCACCAGTAGTACTGGTAGAATACCCTCTTCATAGTCCAATGGCTGTCCTTCGTTTTTGAAAATGGTTAGAGACTTTAAATTCTCAAACTGCATGAACTTGTAAAATATTTCGTTGTCTATCCAGGAGTTCGTAACTGAAACTATCTGTAACACAATAGATTACAGTAGTATAAATCATGCAGGCAGATACGATATCCGTTCGATGTCTGAGAGGTACCTCCGTTTTTGGACACAGGATAACAGCAGCATCAATGCTTTCCGGTCGGATGCAAACCGCCGATGAGTACAACGACCTCAGCTTCAGCGGAGGGTGATTAGAGGCATCTTTCACGGATTCGGGATCCAAGTGTTCAAAAACCTGTAAGCATGAGTAGGGAATGTCCTATTTGAATTTTCCAGCTTAGTTTGCATCCGAAATTCCAAGAAGATTTTGTTGTAATTATACCTACCTGGAAAATTTTGTCGAAATCAAAGTCAGTAAGATTGAGAAGATTCTGAACTATTGCATGGGCTCCCATCCAAGTCGTTCTAGTCTCGTTGATTATCAGTCTTTGAAGTTTCTGGCATTTTTTTAATCCATCACATCTATCAGATCCACACAGGCTCAGTAACCCTCTGTCTGTTATGTATGTGGAGCTTAAGTTGAGTTCAAGAAGATTAGGGCAACATTCTGCGATTTTGCTGAGCATCTAGAAAAACGAATAATCATTTAGACATTCATCTCTATAAATCGTCCGTACACAATATTCTTAAACGGCTTTGTTACAGGATCAGCGCAGCATGTCATCGAAAGATTTATCGAAACACAGGAGGTCAGGTACGGAATGATTGGCATTATGTGACTCTGTTCCACGTGCTGAAGATATGCTAGGTTCAGTTCTCGAAGTCTCTGCAATCAGAATTACAAGAATGCATTCCTGACTGTAGGTGAAGTCGAAATTTAGAAACTGGATCTATTGTACCTTGCATCTTGGTAGGAACTGAAGTCCATAGTAAATCTCACCGACCCCGTAACTTAGATTTAATTTCAGAAGCTGTTCCAGCAATAGCTGATGAAGAAACTTCCGGCTAAGACTTTTCACCGATCGGATGACTTCCATGAGGTCTTCAAGTATGGTTGAGGCTATAAGAATAAAATTTAAAATATTTTATCAGGTAAATAAAATACAAATGTTTCAAAGCTTTGGAAATCCATATAAAGCATCGAAAGCTGAAGCCGCATGCATCGACTTCAATCCAGTACACAAATTTGACGGGAATGTGGAATTGGAGGCAGGCTTGCAATGATTCCATTTTTGGAGTATTTTAATTTTGCAAATCTCATACGAAATTATGTCCATAATCAGGAAAGCTAACAATTTGACATTTGCTTTTCCAAATTCTGTCAACAAACATCAGTAATTTGTACATTATGGTTCAAAGCAGCTGCTGCTTCTTCATTTGACATTCGTGATGTACATTTTACCTATTTCCTGATAGGTCCCTACGGCTTCTTGTACCGTAAGATTTTTAATAAGTCACAATGTAAGTTATGATCATTAAATTACTTCAATCTGTAATTGGAATGTAAAATTTGATGAGACTAGGTCTATCCTGGAGTAAATTTTAAATTATTATGTTGCTGTACTGCTTTAGTCACCAGCGCTAGCGATGGAAATAACGAGAGGACCAGATTACTAGGGACATGGTAGCATTGTTTCAGTACGAATGAGCGGGGCTACAATTAACCCTATAAGTTTAAATCATATTATTATTAACTAGCCATCCAATAAGTAAGTAAGTTATCTACAGTTAGCTCTCATATTTGTACGACCTGGGCTGGGGAAGAACCGATTTATTTACCCCCAAATCTAATACAGTATACAATAATATCTCACGAAAAATTAAACAAACAAACGCTAGGAATTTCAGATAAAATCTGAATCTCGCTTTAACATTGTTTATTTTCTGATTACAATCCATCAAAATAAGTTGCATAGCTTTTAAAACCATAAAGATATGTCAAATGTTGCTTCTTGCACAGAGTCAGCCCCATGAACAACGTTCCGCCCAGCATGAAGACAATAATCCCCTCGAATTGTACCCGGAAGAGAATGTTCCGTCACCAACTCACTGATTACCCTTCTGCCGATTCCAATCGCATCTGGTCCTTTCCAAATCTAGAAGATTGTAGTACAGTCGAAATGTCAAAAATGAATCAATTAAATTAAATTGTGTACGTATGAAGGCTAACCATACCATTGGCACAACAGGGCCAGAGGTCATGATCTTCAACAGGTTGGGGAAATAAGGTTGGTCCCTTTCCTCATTGTACATCTTCGCGATCATCTCCTCTGAAGCCTTAAACAATTTATAATACACATTACGTAATTCAAGACGGTGAGGCCTATTTCTGTAGCATGATTCACAAGCCCTCCTAACGTCCCCCATATCCCTATCCCTCCAATGTTAAAATGTTTGCGTCCTTAACTTATCTATCCTGCAATGTTAAATTACTCATCGATGGAAATGGACGAATATGTTTCCTACCCGAATTAACATTGTAGAGGGTAAACGGAGAGGGTCGAAACATTTTAACATGGAAATGGTGAATGGTGGGAGGACGTTTGGAGTGTTTTTCCCCATGCGAAACTGAACTGTAAATTGTAATTTAAAATTAATTACCTTTACAAACTTCATGGCAGTTAACTGAAGGCCTTTTCTTTCGAATCTTTGTATGACCCTTCCAATCAACCCACGTTGAACACCATCCGGCTTAATCATGATGAATGTTTGTTCTACCTTATCCACTTCCTCTCGAGGGTTTTTATCCCCCTGACCTTGTCCTAACTGGCTCATTTTGAAGAACAACTTTGATGAAGGCAAAGCTTGTAAATCAGAAACGGCTAATCAGCAGTTGATTTGTGGTAACGACTATCTTGTGGATGTGCGGACGATCAAAAAACGATTAAATGTGAAATGATGTTGATGGGCCGTGAAAGTGAACATGAACGGCGATCGGATATTCAGTTGGAAGTTTGGAAGTGTAGGTGGGTATTATGATGTGAGTCACAGTCACACCATCACAGTGTTTGTCCACCCGGACTCAATTGTGTTATTACAGAAATTGCAATCTGATCTGTATCAGTGCAGTTAACAAAACCAGGCAAACGCAGTTCCGCCGATTCAATTTAATATTCAATACTGGTATGGCCCCATTCTCATACAACGACTTTTGTATGCTTTTCCCCAACTACCTCGATTGTCTTTGTCTACAAGTATGCAACATTTTTTTTATATTATAAAAATGTATTCAAGAATTAAAAAATGAAATTTCAAAAATGAAGACACTCAAAAACGGATAAGAGGGAAGCTGGTAATTGGGAAAACTCACTAAAGGGGAGAGCATGAACTGAGTGGAGAGTCTACATTCTACGATGAATTTTTTTAATTGGAAAACCCTCTAATTCTTACAAATATTTTCCGCCGTCCCTTTTATCCGGTTTTAATTAAGCGTAGTTAAATCTTCCTCTGATTACTAGAAGTAGTACTGATTTTTATTGTTCCGTTTTTCTTATTTCTTTTCAGGCTAAAATTGTGGGGGACGGAAATAATAGGTTTTGGGATATTGCATGGAATGCATAATATCAAAGACAGCCACTTTGAGATTACGCTTTGACCGCATGCCGAGTTTGGTACAGTATTCAGTGGGGGGCCAAAAGGGACGGTATGGATTGCTTATAGAAATTGAAAAGAGCTTTTGAATCTTGAGCAAAGCTTAACTTTGTTTTTCATAAAGGGAAATTAATCCTGTCGTTCTCTTTGACACTTCCAGTTTCAGCCATGAGCTGGATCCACTCCTCGTTTTACAAGTATGTTTACAGTTACACCTATACGAGTACACTCTGTATGTGGGTACAGTTTTTCGGTACGGATTTAACGGGTAGAAAATCCTTGAAATTAAAAATAACATAATATTTTCATCAATATTTCAGAATTAATGAAATCAATGGTCAAAATTAAGGTAGTTAAAACTCGAATATTCGGGAAGTTAATTAAATTTCTTGTTTTAAATAAGTAGAAAATATATTTTAATATCCCAAAGGGATCCAATTCATCAGCAATTATTTTCAAACTATCACAAAATTATAAAAGAGAAACGAAATCGTAAGAATGTCCGGTTATTTTACAGTATTGTTTGAGGTTTCACTGGTTCAACCCAATGAACTGTTTAATTTCATCGTAAGTGGGAGTTAACTGTTTTTGTGATTATTAGATTTATTGAACATTGATATCAGTAGAATCAAAAAACATATAACAAGATTAAAATGACGAGTAAGTAGGTCTTGAAGAGTTTGACCGCCAGAAATGCATTATTCAAAAGCATTTGAAACATTTAACGGGGACAGTTATAAATCAGCCTCATATTAGATTAATTAATATAAATTATTAAGTCTGTTTAATTTAAGTTCTTTGATTTTCACTCGGGAAATTTTAGCAACGTGTTATGTTTATGTATTTAATTGTTACCTTGTTCAAGTTATATGAATATATGTATATTAAAAGTTATTAGTATTCTTATTATTATTTTATTATTATTATTATTATTTTATTATTTGGCATAATATTTATCTAAAAAATTAGCAATTTTGAATTTCAAAATATTTTGAGATTTAGAAAACTAATATGCTACTGTTTAAAATTGGTTTTTGTAGTGGCTGGTACACGTACCTATATACTTGTAACTACAGGGAAAAAACAAATGGCCCTCATACATGAATTTTAGAGGTAAAATCTGTTTTTTTTTATTAATTCAACTGTTAAATTTAAGGTCAGGACCTAAAACGAGATAAATCTCGAAGTAGTTTGGATATTCTTGGTTTAATTAGAATGGAGAAAATACCATATTTTCGTAAAATCAATAAACCGACTCAGTAATTATCTCATTTCCAATCGTACAATATTTATGCTTCCATAATCAAGGTATATCGTATCCCTAAACAACAACGACACTCCAATTGTCGACAGTGACTTACAAAGACTTTTTTTAAATTCTAAACATGATATACATTCAAACAGCACGTATTTTATTCTAAGTAATAGTTCACGGTTTCGAATTCGCACATCCATCCATTGGATGGCATCCAAACCCCGCTGTATACGAGGCTTATTGCAGTTAGAACTTTTAGACTAGAAGTCACGGACATAATATAGGAATCCACTGGTAAGTTAACGACTCATGTAGTAAGTTGAGTATGTTTTTTTCCTTTAAAAAATCTGCGTGTTCATCCACCTTTCTGAGTTTCGTCTGAGAGAGTAAGAATGAAAGTAGATGAGGAATGCATATGTTAAATGGAATAATGGAACCATTTGATACCTCTGGATGATGATGATGATGATGATATGATATGGGAGTATCTACCTGTTCACTTCTAAGGATAAATACATAAGAACTCTCACTCTCTGTAAATCTTCTCTGTAAATTGCAAAGTGTAGCCAAGTTCAAGGTAGATTTTTTTCAATCTCAACTCGACACCATCCACCGTAAGATATAAGCCATACCTCAGGGACTCAGCACATGAAGATGATAATACAACATTATGAAGATGGTAAAAAATATATTAGCTAAGAACGACCAAAGGAACTACTAACTACAGGGATTCCTCCCTTTCCTCATAATGATATACCCTCTTCTTCTTCATCTTGATTCTTGAGCCTCTTAAGTCAATGCCCTCACATCAGTTTACCACCACAATCCACAATGATAGCTTCATGATTAAAGTTTTCAAACCTACGGTCTGTTCTCGGACGGTGCGTTCATGAACTGCACAGAACTTGCCCTGAGGATAAAATAGCTCCATATAATGAGGCTGGAGATTGTGATTTGGATGGCTTTTCTTCAGGTTAGTTAGTTAAAGACTCCTAAGGAGCTTAAGAGACTGGCATAAGGATAGATATGGATACCCCCCACGTCCCCAGCGATGGAACGGAGTTCATTGCATCCGTTTCATGCTACCAAGCAGAAAACTATTATATACAGAGACAAATGTGGAGATGAATTCCCGGATAAACTTCTCGTGTCTTTTTGCAAATTACATTCCTATGCTTAATAAGGCTTTGATTCTGTCATATTCACTGCCTCTTTTGTCTGTATGACGGAAATGGAGTTCTTCTCTTCATTTGGAAATTTCTCAAAGACATTGAAAATGTATTAGGACTGTAGGATTCTGTGGTTAGGCGACAATGGTTCTAGTGCAACAGTTTTCTGTATGGCTTTTTGGATCTTGAATCTTACTTAGAATTTATTCGAGTCGTCGAAACTATTTATGTAGACGTTTTTGTATTTAGATGAGGAGTGCGTCAACTGTCTATTTGCTTCATATAATGATTGCAAGCTGATTTATTCCAAGATCAAAACCTTCCTTCCATTTACAGGGCTTACTGATATTATGTTCAAAGTTTGTATATGCTCTGTAGATTTTAAAGGGATGATTTAACTCCAGCTAACGGTAATGAGTAAGCAGACATAGTAAGGGTGAAATCGAAATTAGTTTTTGTTTCGGGTAATAAGGTTGAAACCGAGAATATTTTTGTAAGAACAATACAACAAAATTTACTGATGAATAAAACTGATGGTTTGTCTATTGCTCAGGAGATACCATATTATCAACGGAATAATTAAATTAATTGCCGAATCAAACTTCCATCAGTAGCATAAACTAAATTTGAATCGAACTCCGTCAGATACAGAGCAGTTACCGGTGGAATCAGATAACAAATATCTATTGAGCTTCACACAATCCTCAAAACGTGCACGATTTTACACCTTACTTCCATCGAGCCAATTTCACTTCCTGGATCAAATAGCAAACAAAGCAAT
The DNA here is from genome assembly GCA_034695115.1 of Desoria olivacea. Taxonomy (NCBI): domain Eukaryota; kingdom Metazoa; phylum Arthropoda; class Collembola; order Entomobryomorpha; family Isotomidae; genus Desoria; species Desoria olivacea. Next base: position 45,364 of record JAQFZA010000090.1, on the reverse strand, counting down.
TAAGCCAGACATGTATCCGAACGACATTGGAGCAAAAGCAGGTTGACATTGCATTATACGGCCTATGTAGATGCTCATTTAAAGGATTGCACCTCGTACCTAAGAAGATCTAATCAGCAGTCTATGAGTCGTACATCCAACCATGCAAGAATTTCTTCACATGGAATTCATTAACCTCAGTTCAAGAAATAATAAGAAAATCCACCTATTTGAAACTTTAAAGTGTAACTAACTAGTAGCCCTCATGGTTATGATATAACAATTCACAATTACTACATATGGTACACATGCAGTCAAGCGATGGGTTATTACATACATTTGAGAGAGGTATTAAGAAGTTAACTAGGTATAAGCAAAATCATCAACACTTCTTCTACACACATTTTACATTGCATATTTAACCATTCCACCAGTTTAACAACACCTATATATGTTCAGGTTCAATGTCTACCTATAGATGAGAGGTGTGTCGTTTTTGTAGATTTCTTATATATTGCGTACATACTACATCATCCTCCTTCTTTTTGCCATTTAATACCACGAAAAAGAACTTGTACATCTTCTCAATTTCTCTAGGGTAATATCAGGATCCTGATCATGACGATCCATCCTCGACTACCTGTTCAAGCCCCGACTATCTAAGCCTCGACTCTCGATCAGGTTCAGGATCCGCTCTATCTTATACACTTTTTCCAAATACTGAAAAATAGCATCCCTCACAGTTCTCATTGAACGACTAAGCCAATGGACTTACCTACTTACTCTGGCTCTACCTCTACTATTCCTCATGTTTCACTAAGAGGATGATAAAATGATAATATTATGAGATAAGATGCCAGCTAGGGCAGAGGTTGCTACGCAGCGTAGCGGAACTTAAGAAATGAGCAGCGTCTGACTGACATTGCCAAGGGATTCTCAAGTATAGAGCTGGCATACTGATACCAATTAGGAAACTAGAAAATGTAATCATAAAATCCTCCGAATTAGTTAATAAACCTCTGTACGGGAATATTCTGATTACATTCATTACTGTAGTCATTAAAAATTTAGGTATGCTCATAGTCGGTCGCGGAACACATTTTAATTTAATAATTAATATAACGAAGAGCTACTTAAAAACGGTTGATGTTGGTAAATGTTTTCTTAATAATTGTGTGAGATGGCTTATATGAAACTGCGACTGTAGTTGGATTCAATTTTCACCTTTTCCCATTTATATATGCTGTTCTGTTACGAAAAAATGTATCATCTCAAATACATATATGTTCTGTGTTTTGTCTCTTTAGTGTATGATACAACAAGGCAGATTCGCTGATTTTAAATGCTGCCAAGGCAGCGACATTTAGATATTGAACACATTCTGAAGTACACAAGATTTGGCCTAACTTCGGTACTGACTACCCACACTTCCAATCTATATCACTACCAAGTACCAACTACCAATTACATCTGTATATAAATGGATGCTGGCAGATTCAAGTGGATGGAAAGAATAATTAATTCCTAAGTTACAAGATTTCTTATTATTATCTCTGCTTGTTTGTATATGGTACGAGTATACATGGTGTGCCGTTTGTGAATGTGGGAGTGACAGTCAACAGTGCACGATGTAATTTAAATGGCTTTGGGAATTGGGAAAAGAGGAGAATTTTGACTTATTAAGTTCAGGGTTTCGGGTGGGTATAATAACCACTGGGTTTAATAAGTGGGTTTTAATGGATTAATATGTTTTACCTACCTAGACCAAAGTGTGTTTAATGGATTTTGATGGGTTTAATTGATTCAAATGCGTTTTCGGTAGGAAATAAATTATTTTTTTAATTCATAAATATTCAGTTAAACTTTAAGAAGCTTTATAAACTTTAATAGAGGTTATAAAATAAAAATAAAAATACACTTTTTTTCTTGGCCAAGAGGAGACTATGATTTGCGACGGCCTTAAAAACCATTAAACACATTATACCATACCCACTGTGCTGGGTTTTATGGTCCAAAGTGGCATTTAACGAAACCTTGATTAAGTTTGTAAATAATCAGTTGCAGAGTTTTAGAATCAAATATTTTAAAAGTTTTGCAGAATCGATAGTAAGAATGGCCAAACGCTTGTATATTAACGGAGCTTGATATTGTGCGTATAATTCTGTAATACCAATTTCTGTATGTACTTATGTGTAAATGTAGTTATATCGGCTCTAATTTTTCGTCCTATTGCACTGAAACGTAAAATACCTGGGGCCTAAATATACAACGTTTTAATTTAATAGATGTATATCTGGATATTCGATATTTAACTAGTCAGTTAAACCTTGAAGGATGATCAAGAAACAGCAGAAACAGTCATGCATAAGTATTTCATCAAGGCTTATGTGCTTTCTCTTTCCTGAATGTCATAATGGTTCTGTGCTTGCAAGCTTGTGCATAATAGATTTGAAAATGAAAGCTGGAATTTGGCCTTTGATTGGCCTTAGAAATAATATTTACTTTGTTCCTGCTCCTTTAATGTTGAAGCCATTGTTAAAGATTCTGATTCATAAATCTCAAAACGATCATCATCATAACGTATGTGACTGAGAAATTCCGTTTAGCTTAAAAAGGGGGAAACGACTATGAAAGAATGTCTATAGTAACAATAAAACGAATACCGTTTTCAACTTATCAATCTCTCCTACAAACATCCAGTTTGGCATGAATAACATTTGCCTTGGGTTATTTTTGATGTGAGTTCTTTCCCTTACACGACTCATTCAGAAAAAGCAGGCAAATCATTCAAATTCAATTGCATAAGTATAAAATATTCTCGTATAAAACATCTGCAGAATATACGCATTCACAGACAGTACACAATCAAAGTTTTCGTCCTCCACTGAAAAGTTTCAGAAAACTCATTAGTCGTGATGAAATCTAGAGAGCCTAATAGACTCGGAATTTGGAATGTTCACCCTCTCCCAACCAAGGACGAAGGTTTAGAATAAAGTATCAAAATCTTCTCGGAAACTTTTCAATCCCGGGAATTGAAATTGAAGCTGTAATTCAGTTGAGGAGTTGGAGTGTAAAATAATTATATAATCCACAGAAGGTAGCAAGGATATGTAATCTGACCCTATTAACCAGGGGACTGATCTAACAAAACGAGTTTTCAAGACAGATACTTCAGTATAAAGCTTTCATCTATAGTTTAGAAAGCTTTAAATATAATACCATAAGTATCTTAAGGCATACGTGCCTCATAGGTACAAGGACAAGAGGGAAGATAACCTTGTGAGCCTATAAGTTCAGGAAACTCATAGTTTGCATAGCTTAAAACTTATACCTCTCAGCTTTTGGAAGGACGAGAAAGTAAAGTTTATTTGTGGTGGTGGCAGTAGTGGTTATGGTGGTTGGGATATGCCTTCTACTTTTCTTTCTCCTTCGGATCTCCGCTCAACAGGTTGCCTATAGTATTTACGTCCTGATCATAAAAAGACCGTGCTTTCCAGCACAGACTTTCTCCATTGTAGTCAAACCTCAGTATAAGTAACCGAGTCATGGTAGTCTGTATTCCTCATTGAATTTGGGTAGCCCATGTTTCATCTGGCCAATAGTCGTGGTTGCTTATAGTATACTTGGACTGTAGTTTAGCAGCAGGGCTTAAGCTATCGATACAGCTTCGCGCTGTAGAAGATGAAGATATTAAATTTCGCCCTGGACAAATTATTTCTGAGGCGTAATATAATGTCGTTATGCCAGAGAAAACATCATTACTATTACAAACTACAGGATGCAGGAGGAATCTTCCTGTTGCCTCGTCAACAATCCTCAGAGGGGGATATGGCTTTCCCTTTTGTGTAAAAGACATACGGGCCTTTAATGTCAAAAGTTTATATGGGACATAGTAGGGATATGGAGCATTTGATTGAATTTCAACACCTCTTCCATTAATACCTTTTAATTAAACTCGTGGAGCGTCAAGCAGACCCTTATTGTCTCTTCTTGTGTAGGAAGGAACAAGCTGAGAATTTAATTTCAGTTCAATTTCCAAAATTCCTTACCTCATTATGATTCATGTGCCTAATCGGATAGTCTTAGGAGATGGATAGCTAATTACATCAACTCCGTACCCTATGCTAATGAGTACAAGAAAGGGGAGAATAGTACACGGTGGCTAGTTGAGAAGTAAAGTAATTATACAATGTTGAATCTTCGTTAGTAGGTAAGTACATTGTAATTGTAAATCAGTCCACGCGACCTAACCCTGGAACAGCAGCATCAATACATACCAATGGCATCAGCATCAAGCTGAGTAGCTAACGTACGTCAACAAGTCAACGTTCATGATTTCCAGAAGGACTCCTGGAAATCTAATTAGCGGATAATTAAAATTGAGGCAAAAATCAAATTTCTTTGAAAAGTGGGAAGACATTGAATAACCAAATTTGACATGATTGGATTATAGTTAGAGTTAGCTTGGGAATCAGAGAGAGGCATCCTCTCAGCTCAACTTCAACCAGTTCCCCGTTCACATTCAGTCCCAGTTGCGCTTCTCAAAAATAAATGTTACACAGTCATGTTACGGCTTTGAAATCGGAATTCAGTTATCCGGAAAAGTCTTAGAAGAATTATAAAAAGTATGGTTGGTATACTTGTGCATATTATGGGATCCTGAAATTGGAAAAGTTGTACCTAAAGTCAGTATTCTGTAAAACCTGGAATTCATATAGTTCCCAAGGTATATCAACATCAACCCATAATCAGAAACTTTGTGACTCCGTAATACTTGAAATTCGAACCTACTGCCTCCTGACGATTTGTGTCTGTGCAAGCATGTACATGCTCCAGTTTCATGTTGATATATTCTGTGATTTATATTTTTCCATAAAAAGAACTTGAGAGGATGGATTGGATTATAGGAATGATGGATTTGTGTGAATAAAACCAAATCAAAACTTACGGAAATCCGTAAAAGGTCCTTGAAAGTTGAGATAGCCGTCAGATTCCAAAAGATTTCCCATTTCTCTGGGAGAGTGGGCGGAGTAGCAAATCAGGTCCCAATTCCTAGCCAGAGTCAACATACAGGACTTCCTGAGAGTGACAGGCGAATGACGTCTCGGCATTTTCGTATTTTCAATTCTCATGGACACCTGGATGCTGTGATGATGGGAAATGCTGATGTGCTCGTGACAATTTCGTAGGTGACCTTTCGGACTCCTGAGTAGTTGACCTAGTCCAATATAATAAAGTACAAGTAAAAATTATACTTACAATGGCAAGTGAAGATTTAAGAAGAGCCTATCACATGGAAACAACATTGAAAGGAAAATGATTTATCTTATTCAAGCTCGCATTCAAGAAATACGGAAACCAATTAGGTTATCGATAATATGATAATCCAGGAAATACGGGTTCCATATCTGTTTGGACGATGTCATAATTTTAAAATTATCCATCCAACGACCACAAAGCAGTTATAGGCAATAAAATGTTCATGTGGGAGGGACTTGTAAAATCTCAACTTGGTTTCCTGGAAACCTTAAGGCCCATTCGCAAGTAGCTGGTTTTCTAAAAGTTCATGGACTGAAAATGTATCTGTAAAAGTAGTTTTGGGAATCAGCTTCGTAACATTACTACCCTGTCAACTTTTTCTACTTCAGACCTCAAGTGAGAAAGTTGCATTAATTGGAAACATCACTCTAGTGATCGGGACATACAATTACACACAGGCATTTCGACTTGTTTCGTCATATTATGTATACACGACATATACAGGGCTAGAGGAAAAGGAGTCTTCTACAGTTTAAACAAGTTGGCTTGAAAAAAACTACGGCTTCCTATTCACCTTTTCCCCCGGTAACGAGTTCTTGAAGAACGGTAGCGCGACTAGGATTGCAATTATGGTACAAAAGAGCTGCTGCTATAAGTTGTGCGTAGGATATTGGCTGATAGAAGTCTCCCGGTGTGCCCGGGCTGAAATTGGGAGAGGGCAAAGGGTTTGTTGAAGGAACAGTTGGAAATCCGGGTAGTGGTATTGGCATTCGATCTCATTTCGGATGTTTTCCATCCGGGAAACAACACAAATAAATACAATCTCGTCCGAATGTTATTGTCAGCTTAATAGGCAACTAAAACTGTTTACAGAGGTTCCCTTCAAAGAAATCATTCTCTCGTACTCCAGCTGCCTAGGAACTAGAAAACATTGCGTGCAGCTATCCGTACTCGATATGAACATAGCTCTCCACCATCCGAAGCATCATATTTAATGATAAGTGATCAAACCCAGCCTATTAGGGGCCAGCTTAACTACAAGGCGATGATTGTTCAGTAAAATCTGGCTAATAAAGAGCTAAAAGGTTGAGTTATTGTAAATCAATTATAAGTTCAGGAGGTTTGAAATCTGGGCTATTTCAAAGGAACTTGATACTTGAAATTATAGGAGGATACTGATATACGCTGACACTGTAAGCTATATTGTTAGTGTTTGCATTGTCGGACTAGAAATTACCCGAAATTTCTAGCCTCAAATGTAGACTTTTACTTTCACTTTTAACAAATCACAACAGGTCTCCGGCATATTCCCCTTTCTAATCATACAAGAAGAACGTGCAAGAAGTAGGGGCATTACAATTACACAGAAAAACTGGGTGTTTCAGCAGCCATTCTCTAGGAGTTGAGCAGGGACCCATATTTATAGGATGTTTAGAACGGTTGATACCAGTTGTACGGACTCAATTAGTGAGAAAAAAAGGAAGTCACCGGAAATTGTTTTTGGAGCAAATTGGCAATTTTTCATTAAGCAGGATCGAGGAGCCATTAAATACACGTAGTTGATTTTTGGTAGAAGAAAACCCCATCAGTTGATGGGGCAATGGATAATGAAAGACATAATGGAAGTTGACTCTTGAAAGTGTTTGTTTTTCCTTTTCTTGGAATTAATTTCTTACTTAGACATAATAAAATGTTTTCTTACCTTTCTTCTAAATAATTTGCTTCCAAATTTTCAAATAAAATGGACAATTAGGATCGAAATTGAAGGGATAACTTTGTTTTTAATTTAAACACGGGTCCAAAATAGAAAACTGAAATGCAACTGAAAAAGTATATAAAGTATGAAAACTTTTAAAAACTTTACAGCACTAATTGGCGTAATCAAAGTAAACTGAAGTCGGTATTGCTTGGTTGATTATTGACGTTTCGAACATTTTCCTTGCACTTTTCCAACATAACTAACTACATACAAGTTTTAGATAGCTTGAAAGAGACGTACTGCTCTTTTATTTTGCATAACATAGATCAGACATACATGAGAATACAACAAACTGCAAAATAACTTTTATGCAAAACTACGGAATTTAACATTCGCAAACACACCCAGCCGAAAGAACTCGGTTAACTCGAGAACTCCAGATTTTTTTTAAAGCAGAGACTTAATACCCAAATGGTGTAAGCTGACATACTTCCCGAGCCAGGCAAAGGCTTTTGAGTTTTTCAGATTTTCGGTGCGGATTCCTTCAACTTGAAATCCAAAACTCATTTGCATGTACGTAGTACAAGTTCATCAAAATGAGTTAACCAGTTCTTTGTCCTTCATTCAAATTCAGAGTAAATATCATTAGGACATCAAAGGCTCTTTTCAAACTATGTCGCATGTATGACATCTTGTTTTGCAGTAATTATTAAATGCTTGCAAGTCAACAAGACCACTACCAACGACAACGTACATCATAACTCCTGAGATTTAATCAGTGAATCTAATAATCATCCAAACTCCGCTCGTCCATTATACACAGTGCGACTTGAATGTAGGAACTACGAAGCTGTAACTTTTTGCTCGAGCTTCAGATTTGCAAATGCTATTTCCGTCTCGAACTCTAACTATTTTTGTCCACCTTCTACAGCGCATTTCTAAAACACTAAGGCACTTGTTCTAGTATCACATATGATGATTTGATGAGACTCTGCTTATCTTGAAAACGTAGTTATCCAACCTTAGCCAAGTCGGCCGACCTTTCAAGCTTCTCACCAAATGTACCAGTACAGACCAAACATTCAGTCATGTTTACCTTTACGGACAAACCGCGGGTGCTGATTCTGTGTCAAGTGTTTAAAATCCTCAGAACGACTCCTACTTCCCATTCCAATACTTCCCTAAAACCTAAATCTTATACACAAAAGACGTGTACAGCCGTTGACATTTACTTGCTTAAAGCTGTGTCTATAAAGTAATTGTAATGCTTTTACAAGTGTATGGGGAATAATTAAAAACCCCATCTGATCTGCCTCAATTGTTGTATGCAAAGTGGGTAAAAAGTGTAATGGGTGTTAAGGTCTTTTGGTTTGGGACCTGCTTTAAGACATGCCTATAATTATGTAAATTTCCTTAAGAGAAAGAAAGCATTGCTGGCTTATGAGTTTATTTGTAAATAAACATCTATTTCAGGATAAGGAGCAGCGACAGGAGTTGTTGTAATTAGACGTGGATTGATCAATGAGCCCAACTATTAACCATAACCAGTATTCAGTACCATATAGAACTACACAGATCTAGTCTACCTACTGCACACCTTATATTTTGGTACTTTGACGCCGTAGTGTTTCAAATCGAACACGCACGCAAGCCAAATTCTCTAACTGCAAAAAGATACGTAAAATACATTATGAAGGTTCCGAGAGGGGAAAGTACTTTCTAACCTCGTTTTAAGATTGTGAGGAATGAGTGCGGAATTCCTTATATAGTTATCTTTTACTTTTATGCTAATTTAATGATAAGTCATCCAAGGGTTTTTTCTAGGTCGGTTGAGATTAAAATTCGGAATTCGGACTTTTGAAGGACCTTACTATTTACTGGAACGTTCCATACTTATAAACATCAACTGTTCAACGTGTCAGGAGTTTGTATTCGGACTAAAATTCCAGGCCAGACTCCGACTATTCCTGCCAATTGCCGCGTAAGAACCAAATGTTATCAAAGTTAAATGGATACTTATTTTTTCGAAATGTCATACACAGACCTGTATTTGCTCACATGAAAACTAATCTAGGCAAGGAGCTGGAAGTTAAAAGTCGAAGAAAGCCGTGAGATTGAAAGCTCCATGGTACATATTTATTGTATTAGAGTAACAGTTGAACACGGAACCCTCTTGTGATTTTGTGATCCTATTTCATTTCAATTAGTTTCGTAAGCACACTCCCTCCCATCGTACGAACGCATTAATGTACCAGCTTACCGAAGGTGTACCAAAGGGCTTCTGGGATATGGGACAAGGGACGTTATTATTATGACCATGTGCGCCATAATTTCACTTCCTCACGAGATCTAATCCAGGACGTAATCTAAGAAGAACTGTCAGCTTTTATTTTATTCCTTAAAAGATTAAAGTGCAGTATAGCTTCTTATAATTCTTATAATATTTATTAATACAAAAGAATAAGAGGGAACAACAACCCTGTGCACACCGATCCTTGTACATGACTATACATATACATTATGACTTGCAAAATATAGTTAATATAGTGCGGTCGGTTTCGTAGGGTAGGTTGTGTTGCTGGTACATAGTGGTGGCAGTGTAAACTTCAATACGAAGTTGCTATTCTACGTATTAAATCTGTCTTGTTCATTCCGGTCTTTATGAACAAATAATGCCGTATTTGCTTTCTCTCTCCTTTCTCCCTCCTCGGCACTCCTACGGCTTGTAGCACTTGTAGGCTGTAGGTATATAATAGAGACGGGTGATTAGTACTAACCGCCTGTCCGACAATTTTATCAACTAAATTACTCTCCACTTTCCCACACGTTTATCCTCCCTCTTCAAAGTAGTCAAGGAAGCCGTTTATTTACGGGCTGGCACAGTTACAATGAAATCCCCAGGACTACTTATTAATTTGTACTCGCGTAACACTCATATCTGTATATATACGAGGAATTCTTATATGTATGTATGCATGTTTTTGTATAGGACTGAGTTATATAGTACATAATGCCACCGGACACCTTCTTCCAGGATGTTCAGGCCTACCAACTGCAAGGGTTCTTTTCTGAGAGGTCAGTTGCCAAGCTTATGAGATAGAATACCGTATCCTTCTGAGAACAGCTCTGAATGATATGGGAGACTACCCACTTTTCTGGACCCTGATGCTGTCGAATTAAATGAAAGTATGAACCTAATCTGACGAAGAGGAGTATGGAAGAGTAGGCCAATGTGTAGAGTACGTTGAGAACTTTCCCTGACGACTGCCAATCCTTCTATTGATATGCAAACTCCTACATGACTCGTTCGTGGGGATATGGAGGCGATAAATTATTTGCAGGGGCAGGCCTATAATATACTAGAGCGGCTATTAGTGCAAATATTATTTACTGTCAACAAATCATATGCCTGAGTTAGGGAGTTCGGGACAACGGAGATGGAATCTCAGGGTAATATAAAAGCCTGCAATCTACGATGCATGATTTAAACTGAAGGGTTGTGAATAAAAACCTTCAGCATTGCCATAGGCAAAGGTAATCGGAGTAATCGTAAAAGTAATACTTATTATATGGCACGGAAATAATTTAAATCAGTACAAACTCCCTCAACTGTAGGGCTGGAGTTACTTCTGGAACTTATGTGCACGTGCACAATTGGACAACCAAATGGGAACAAATCTCCTTTCATTGTAATAAGAATTTCCATTTGGGCTTGTAGATTTTATTTCGGTTGGTTGCAATAGGATGTTGGTCGTATCTGTGGGGTGTGTTATGTGAAGACGACTTTAATTTTATGGTGTCATCCTAACACAGAGTAAAGGTGCTTACTTTCTAATTCAAAGCATACTCGGCAAATGGGGCGGATTTAGACATTTTATAAAATTTTAAAAACCTTGGTAGCCGTTTTATCAATTTAGTTAACAGCCTTAAAGTTTTTTTAAAAATTAAATCCTATAGTCCACTTGCCATGAATCTAATAACAACTACTAATTTGCAGACTTGCGCTATAGATAAGCATGAATAAGAATGCCTCGAATAGCTTTCCATTAATAGGAACGAAGTGAACGAAGTGAACGAATGTATAATACAGAAAGAAAATGCTGTCCAGCAAGTTTTGATTTATTTTTGCATTATTTATAAAATACGGCCATGAGGACATAAAAATCGTGTTTTATATGTACTCTCAGTTTGATGAACTTTGACTTCCAGCTTATGACTTAAGGTAATTCCTTAGGCAATTCCGACTTACAAGTAACAACTTATACATGTTCATACATTGGTTTAGATGCAGCAGCGAAAAATTAACAGACACCAAGTCTTCTTCTCGACAATAGCAAATCCGTCTTTACATGTTCTTTTCTAGTTGTATGAATTATAGGGTTGGCTGAATTTTGCATTCAGTTCCAAACTGCAATCGTTAATTTATTCTATAGTAAGATGTACTGCTCTACCTATGCCTCATGCCGTCCAAAAAATTTACTGAATTACAAATCAACTGTCATGTCATCAATCGTCGAATGTCAGAGTCAGGCGAAGCTGGATTTCCAAATTACATTTAGCCTTCCAGGTTTTCCAAGCATAATTGTACTCCGTAGTCAACAAAGTTCAATTGAATTTAAAGCTCAGACGTCTAGTGTAATAATATTATTAAATTGAAGCAGAAAGTATTGCACTAGCATCCATGTTCAATTTAAAAACAAATCCCTCGACGGTCTCTATTAATCCTGTATTTTCAGACATCCCAGTCTCAATAATGAATGACTGATTTTTGCAAGGAGACTAGCAGACACCTCAAAACAAATCTGTTGATTCGGCGTTCGTACAATAACATCAATACCACGACACGCCGACACGAGAACGGGCCAGATTGAAAGTTTAATAGCACAGAAGAAGTCCATGATGCGATTCCTCCGATGAAGAATGCCGAAATCTGGAAATCATGATGAGGATGCAAAACCTCAAATCTCATCCAACCTCAGGATGAGGGACAGAAGAAGATATGCTTTCTAAGTATTTTAAGTTGTACAAAGGGGTAGGTGCTCTGAGCCAAGGTCTTGGGCATCACAAGTCTATGACGACCAAGAAGTTGATAGTACATACTGGTGGAGATGATGATGTGATGTGAATGACACCGAGTACGGAGATACAGGGGGGAATAGCCCATGCAATATATCTTAAATCTCATTGTTCTACCTGTGAATTATACACCTCTCTCTCTAGTATCCTTCTCCCCAACAGCGTATAACGTGTAATCAGCAAAACCTACTTTACTTAACATCCTTCCTATCTCCGCCGATTCTTCTTGACTGAGAGTGCTTCTCATTTGTAGATACATATTGCAATTACTTCATACTTTCTTACTTCTACGGGTAGTTGCCCCTTAACTGAGCTATCTAAATTCACTTTTATTACATTCCCCACTCTTGATTTCAGAAGAACGAAATAAAAACAGTTTCAATCTCACTTGTTTGCACAGCTTTTTCATTCCGAAGTTCAACCCCCAAAGTGAAGGAACTTCGTACAGAAATCGAAGTCTTTGGGAATCCTACGCTTCGTCATAATTCCGTTCTATGTAATGCCAGCCAGTGACATTGTTGATGTAAGTCCTCAGAATTACCTTAATTTTAGACAAATTGTAAATTTTGAAATACTCTCATGATCATAATGCTCTACTGTGGCAAATTACATATATTGCTGACACTGGTGTGGAAGTTGAAGACATTAAAAATACAGCACAAGCTTGACGGACTGAAGGCATTCAACAAAACACTAGGCGTCAACGTCAATGCCAATCCCATCCGATATTCCTACATCGATTCATACTATGCTGTAAGGTTTGGATGGAATTTTTGACCAAAGATTTTTTGAACTTGAGAGTTGCATCGTTTCATTCGTAAACTTACGGCCTCGTCTCCGCAAGGAAAGTGGTTTTACGTCAGTGAAGAAACCCCTATCTATTTTTTATAATAGATTACAAGGGAACGTGAATGTCTGGTGTATTTAATGTTTTCAAACTCTATCCGTCCAGTCCGGAGTGGGTTTTTTTACCTGAGCCACGATTCAACAATCCACCTGTGCAATTTTTATAACTTAGATTGGAGCTTGTTTTTTAAGCCAGATTCATTTTGTATATCTCCCAGTATGTACTAGCTTGACGATGAACGCAGTTCTTGACCTCTTGGCTTGCTTCTTCATTTCTACCAATTTCACCTATTTGGCCTGTGGCACTATATCTTGCTTTGCCTTTTCTTATTATGATTCGGCTATCTACATGCCCGGATGGCTTGGCGAGTCTTCAATTATGCAGGGATTTTTTATAAACATTTTAAAACCCATTATATCATCATACATTTAGTGGTGGTGGAGTAGTAGTTAGTCCAGCTAGGTATGGTTTTTAAACTACTCCTTCTTACAAGCTAAATACAGTTGTTAGGTTACTGGTGTCCTGTCTTGGAGTGGCCTATAGTCTGCTGGGACTAATTAACTTTCAATAAAAATGTTTCTTCATACCAAAAGTCCATATGAATGGGATGGAGAAGAGTTGGAAAATGAGAGGGGCAAATGGGATTGTTTATTTGCAACGACAGCCTTATTTAGACAGATCTGAAATTAAATTTCCAAGCCCAATCCAACCCCGCCTTTGGTCGTTGGCATAAACCCCTCTGGAAATGGAAGTTGGTTTAGTATTCCTAGGGTTTTATCGAAATTAAGAATTCTCATATTTTATACGTAAACCATGCGATGTTATGAAGAAGATGTTATGAAGTTGTAATGATTGTATAATAAACATGATAAATTTGGAGTTGTAAAACGTTGGAAAAAGTTGAGTCGTGTGCAAGAAAAATAAATGTGTATGAAGTTTAAAATCGAAATGTGTTTCTAAATGTTTATTAGGTAGATACAAATTGAAATTATTGACGTCAAGCAAGAAGTAAAGAGCTGAGATATCAATCATCAATAGAAGACTGAAAAGCACTGTATAACCGACCGATAAATGTATAACCTGAATATATTTTGATGCAATTGCACACAATAACATGTAGCATTCCATGTGCCGTTCTGAAGAGGGTGAGAAACTCGTAATTCTAAGTAGCCAATCTGTAAATCTCGAGCAGGCTATTACACATATTATGCGAGATTTGTATATGGAGTATAGAGTCATTTCATGTTAGATATTTTTATTTCTTACAACACTACCATACCTTACAAACCTCAAATCTGTAATAGTAAAAAAAACCTCAAGTCCAATGCCACGACGATGAAACAACTGTTGTGAATTAAATTCATAGCTGGATGCACATCTCCACTCTACAAGTACAACCCACATACGATCTAAGACTGTATTCATCCAACAGATTGCAGAAATTTGAATGTGGAGTCTTCCAGTGTCAATTCATAATGGCCATCGCCCAAGCAACCTCCGCCACTTCTCACCTCAACTCCCGATGCCTTGGTGTCCAAGTTAGAAAAGTTGGAAGGATATCTAGAAATCCGTCCAAATTTTAAGTAGCCTGTTGCACCTCTACTTACAGCTTCCATCGCCCTGGAGAATGACCGGCAACTGGTAACAAATAGATAACCAGCTACGAGAGCTCCGGGAAGTTTTTTGATTTTCGATTAATGCTCAGATGATCAAACTCTTCATCTTCATCCAGTACAATACACCCGGATCAATAACCTGACCTTTATAGTCTCCTATGCATAGTTGATTGAACATTGGACACATGCACAGATCCTCCACTTCTACAATATAATAGAGAATATAGGTAAATGCCTGAGTATCCGTAGGATCAGTTAAATTCCAAATTCCAAACAGCATGGGGCATAATCGAGCCAAAACTCCCCGCTATGTTAAAGAAGGCCTATTTTCCCCATTCCAAATTGCAGGAAGACTTTGAACCAACAATTTCGAACGTCCTTCATGTCTACTATAACTAGGAGAACATACGTAACATTGCTTTTGATTGTTTTCCTGTTTGAATAATGTCTTCACTTCATCCGCATTTTATTATTAAGCCAGGAGGTATGTGTATGGAACTAAATGTCTCAAACCTCTCAAGTAGAAGAAGGGTTTCAGAGTTCAGAGTTCATACTCATTTCAATGAAATTGACTAAGCTACTTTTCGGCTTTCTCTTTCACAGTTAAGTGTTACATAAAAATTATTTAGTCAGCAACGATACTGTTGATCCTGGATGTCCGGCGTTGGAAGTCGATGTCGACTTTTCCGGCGTTCACATTACATATTGTATTACACATGACAAACAACCGTTCATCATTCCGTCATCATCTTGTTGAGAATTTGAGGAAGAAGGAATTTTGCTTTCAGAAAGTTCCCTAGAACGCTTAGAAGATATAATGCTCTACCTCCTTTAATAATGTATTTATGTTCCTCATCTATTGTGCTCAGCTTTATTAGGAAACTATAGGGAAAACAAGTCGACCTTAACTAAATCCAACTATTCCTCACTACCTTATTCGAACAAAGTGTGTATTGATACAATTTGCAATTTGCTACTAAGAATTGAGTAGATAATACCCGTAGAATGTTCTTCTAGTCAATACTGCTTTTTCGCTAAATAACTTTCTCGGAAAATAATAATCCCATTGCAGATTCAGCACTTTCATATGATAGTCATCTGAATACTTTATTTTTCTAGTATCAATTTATAGCATTTATTCATAGAAATTAATACTTTAGGACTGGTAGAACAAAACCATTGGGATTTGCAAAGCCAGAAGCATGGACAGTTTGGCAGACTGAAGACTATTGAAGTACTGAAAGGTGTCTTTATAAATGAGGTTTTTAAACGAGAATCAGGAGGAAGGGTTTGGTTTGTTCAGTTTGTTGTGCTGAGCAAGACCAGAGAGTTCCAACCTTCCAAACTTCCAGTGCAGAAAACCTCAGAGGGAAGTCTGTCCTAAGCTATGCCCGATGTTAGAACTTTAGAAGCAGCCTTGTCTTGGGGAATAGCTGGGGCTGGTTCTTGTTCTCAGTCTGTCAGTGTCAGTTCGTCCGTCAGCATCCGAAAACCCACACCATTGGGTCTCTTCACACTTGCTCGTTCCTTTTCACTGTGTAATAATAATAAAGCTGTACGGTTAAGATACTTACAATTATTCTAATACTATTGTTGCATCCTTCAAACTTATCAAAATATTATCACTCACTACCGATCGACCATACACTCTGCAATTGGTAATTAGTAAAAGTCCTCGTACTGTTGACTTTAATTCTGATTTCATACCATTGTGTTTGTTGTCATTCATACCTACCTACACTTAGCTTTTCCTCGATCTTCTTTTTTGACGAAGTTGGATGAAAAAAAATGAGGATGTGAGAAACACAAAATATTTATTTCGGAAAACTGAACTCTGTTATAGCGTTCTTCTAGGGGTCCTTTGCCTTCTGAATGTTCGAGACATTTGTTTTTATGATATAATCAAAATCTGTTACGTCTGAAGTACAAGAAGAAAGCGTATACAATAATACAGCTAAAATTTCTTCTCCTCTGGTAGAGTGTGAGAAAAGTAGAAGGACTTGTTTAATTTTGATATCTGGCCAATGAATCACTTGTTTGTTCTTCGTATTGAAAATTGAGCCTTGTGACATTTTGTATGGACTTGAGATTGTTCAATTTGTGAGTTGTAAAAGATGTAATTGGGGCTTTGCGATGTTGGTCGCATGAACGAACGCATGGATCTGGGTGCTACAAAAGACAGAAACGATAAGACAGACTGCATGGGTAACGAAAAGGTTACTGGAGTTGTTGATGTGTTGAAATTGTTGGGAATTTGAGAATTTCTCTGTTAAAAACCATCCAGGCTGGATCGATTTTTGTAGTTTGTAAGCAATTTTTTTGTGTTTGAAAGCCGGAGTTTAAAACGAGGAGGTGATGGCAGCCGGGCCGGCGGATGCCTTTTCGGCCACCCCTCGTGGTTTTAGTTGTTATGACCGAGAGTTAATTTCCGCCGCGGCGGACAATTTGTGGTCCTCAAGTGTTGTCGCGACAGCATCCACGGGTGCCTCATGGGTTGATGAGGTTCATAATAGTGATCCGGTTGAGAAACGGATTGAGGAAATCAAGAGACGATTCCATCGTGGCAGAGTTCTACAGATTAAGCATCTGCCTAGGGAGGTCACCGAAGAGGTCAGTTGAATGTTCTTTGATTTTTAAGCATTAACTTCCGACGAGGTGTACTAAGAAACAGAACGATTTTATTTCAATTATATTATGCTGAAACCTACACAACTTTTCATGTCTTGGAACTTTGGAGCTAAATAAGTTGGATTTCTAATCCTGCAGTACCTCAATTGAATTTTCAAGTGCAAATTATTTACATGGTTTATTGAGTCCTTAAGATGCTGTCTATTTTGGTTTTCTTTGTGTCATAAGGATGTTTTAGAGTAAATTCATCAAATCGGCTGGGAGAAGAAATCCGAGAGTAATAAGGAAGAATTAATTATTAGAAATAATTAGAAATTCACTAATCGTTGAGCTTAATCATATATTTAATTTAAAATGGGTTTGAGATTTCTTAAAAATTGAGATAGCTGAAAGGAAGGATTGATCGTAAGGTTCGTATAAGAGTTCATTCTTCCATGGAAAAAATCTAACATTTCCCCAATATTAAAATATTATGAGTTGTTGGCAAAAAAAAGATTCTGAACTTGGTATACATAGAAGCAATGAAACATCAGCACTGTTATTTTTTCCTGTTTTAGTACCAAAGGGTAAATATGATTGTAGCCATTACAGCTAAGAGATAGTTCAGAATATTGTCAGAAACATAATCCAGTGTTACATAGACAAACATGTATTATTATCTACCCATCCCGACGTACCTACAAGTTGACATTTGACATTTAGACACAAAAAAATTCCTCACAGTCAACAGTTCGCACTTCGAAGTTATAGCTTTCAACGTCAAAGTGTAAACTGTTTTGTGACAAAATGTAGAGTTGACAGTTAGCAAATGGTACACGAAATTGCGGGCTGAGAGAACTGTTGACTGTCCTCCTACGTGTATGTTCAATTCCTATAGTTTACTAACTACTTACATAATACCAATACCACTCTGTCTGTCGTTTCGCTACTTCTGACTTGTGACTTGATGGAAAATTAGCTCCTAATCTATCACTCCTTCCATCCAATCTATCTTCTATACATACCTATATCTGTAGTAGTAAGTAGCTCCTCTTTTACAATGCACGTAATTACAAGCTAGGATTAATCTAACAGGCGATAGACAATTGAACCGTCACTTTTCCCACTTCCGAATGAAGTAATCAAATTTGACAAGGATGACATTCTTTTAGTATCAGTTAGAAAATGAGCCTGAAGTCAGAATAATGAAAACTCTGGAATCTTTTTTGTTTGTTTGCAATTTAACAAAAGTTACCTCATCATGTCACATTTAAACTCTTATTACACAAGTCTCGTTTTATTCAACTCCTAAGCCATCATTATTTAGCAAGAATGCTTTTCAAATTTTTGAAACTTTAAGTCAAATTCCAAACTTCTCAGGTTACAGTTGTCAATGAATACAATTTCCCTGTACTTGAAGGTCAAATACTCCGATGATTTTGTATCGATTTAGAATGAATGAGATATAAATCTGATTAGCTTTTACTTTTAGTATACAACCCATAATCCTAATCATATTTTCTTTCTGTATGTTCTACTTCATTAAATAGCGAACCTTGACTTTGGAATTTGTCTGATTACATAGAACCAAATGGTAACCAGTCAGTAAAAATAGCATGAGACTGTCCCATTTTGATTTCCAGGGAATATTGAACTGGTCAAGTACGCCAGACTAAATTACCGTCGTAGATTAACGAAAAGACAAAATCAGACACTGCACTGTAACCCTTTTAAGAGGGCATGTCATTTTTATGGGTGTATTGGATCTGGATTGGAGGAAACAAGTCGTTGTCGTAGGTTTTTTTCCATAAAATGCTTAACTACAGGAAAAATGTCCGGTAGTTATTTCTTGATTAACGGAAGTTTTCGATTTCCAAAGTATTTTACCTAAAGCTATACCCACATTCAATACTTATCGATTTTCCCTGCGTAAATAAAGCTGGACACTCTACAAAGTGGACAAGGTGAATGATTTTTTGCTATGCGTAAAACACACAACATCTATTTGTCTCAGTAATTCTTTCATATGACCTGGAAATGTCTTAGGGAAGAAGGGTAGGATGGAATGTAATGGAGTGGAGCTGGGAATATAAAGACCTTGCCGAAAAGGCTTAAAGTGAAATACTTTTGTGAATAATAATTCTTATATTACATGTCCGTCCCATGTCATGTAGAACTGCTCATTTCATTACTTTTCATGAGCACGAGATGAAATTGATATTTTCAGATAAGATATAAGAACGTTGAGGTATTGAACTATTGCATATAGGGTGGGATGTGGAATGGCAAATATCAAAGCCCAATAGGCTTTTCTATTATTTTCTAAAGACCTTTTGATAGCCTAAGTTGTCTATACAGCACTGGACTAGTATACATATGTGCCGTAATATTTGTAGGAAGTAGAAGTAGATGATAATCGGATTGGATTTGAAATGGAGGATTGACCACATGATTAGCTCTCCTTTTCCTGAATGTCGTCGACAGTAATCCTCAACTTGGCTATCTACGTCAATGTGATGTATCTGTGGCTGGGAGGCAAATCCAATAAGTCCCTCTAGGAAATGTGACTATGCCCCTATTCTGGAAATGAACATTATCCAGATAATGTGTATCAATTTTCTTGAATTTCCGGAACATACGAATCCGCATTGATACATGGACACGAGGATACAAAAGGAAGGTTGGTAGTGGACCACCAAGGTCTTACAAGTATTACTCGTAATATTTTCATGAGTTGAGGAAGACTACATTCATTGACGAGAAGATTCAATGGGACTGGATATGAAGAATAAAGTTTAAAAAAGTATTTTTGATGTATGGAAAGCAGAAGAGATTTTTCCCCTCCAGATTTGTATTCATGCTGTGTGTGCTGTTTTTCACATGCCTTGGTCATGATCATGATTTTCCAAAACAGAAGTGACAGTGTGTTACTCATATGGAAGTTAACATGTGTGTGACAAAGCCGGGGACAGATAGGGATAGAACGGGCCACAATTCTAAAAGCAAAACTCGATCCGATCGGCTTTGAAGTGTTTGAAACTTTGAAGGCTAGGAAATCCGACTGCCACTATGTTTCTTAGAAGACGTGAGCTATTCCGCTTTTCCATAGTTCCATAGTTATTTCTTTGTCGTTTTGATCCTACTACATCTACATAACAACAAATGACAAGGAATAAAAACATACACATCTACTCTACAATCTACAAGGAACATATACAAACACTTCTGTCTCCAATATTCCTTGGGATCGTTGAATTCTCATATTCAAAGAAGTATTGGCAGCTTTTCTCCAACTTAGACATCCCAACAACTTCTTGAGATAGAAAAAGACAGAAATCCATACATTATCAGATCTTGTATAGATAGGTGACTAAAGATGCTAAAGATGCTTTTTTCATCTTGAGCCTTCTTGTAAATGTAAATCCATCCTACAGCCTTTTTCCCAGCCTTCCCCAGCATCGGATACGACCTTTTTGAATATGAAATAACGTGAATATTTTTTGAGATGCAATGATGCAACTTGCAACTCCCTCGATTCTGGAAAGCGTCGAAGGTGAAAAAGTAGTACCTAGAAATATTATCCGTATTCTTCCCCAAAGGGGGAAACATTTATTATCTGGGAATTCAAAGCTTCTTTTCTTTCGGTTTGCATTCAGTTACAAATTTCCAAATGATTCGATCACGGTAAGATGAACGATTCGGTTTTATTTTCAAAATTGGAATTAATAAAATGTCCACTCCTAGAGAGATATGTAAGGATGCGGTTTAACAATGGTAAACTGCGCAGACAAACGATCACTTCACTGAAGCTGTCTCTACGTGCCGTGATAAGTTGACTGTTCAAAAGAATTGGATTGGAAAGCAGTTGATCAATTTCTCTGAAATTATCTACATATTTCTGCGTTACATCAAAGTAAACCCATCGTGTTTGACTTCGTAGGCTTTTAATTTCTGATTTCCGACCCCCGGAAGCGTCCCCAACGTTCGATTGCTTTCAAGTTGGTCCACACAAGACGCCGAAAGATATCTTCTCGATATTCCATCCATCCTTGCCTTTGAACCTTTCTAGTTCAATTAGCTGGACATATCTTTCCTCTCCTTTCATCAGATTCCCACATGTTTTGAAATAGAAATCAATACCATATATATTAGGTAGGTATAGTAATTTTGCCCTCAAGACTCCAGTCTCAAGAGTCGTCAGGCTTCTCTACCCATATAGCTGTTATACAATGCGTCTTCTTGACTCTTCTTCAGAGTCGTCATCCGAAAATTCTTTAAAATATATCCGAGGTCCTTTCATCTTGGAAATTGCGTTTTATTATTATATAAATTACGTCTATAGTCACTAGGACTCCACTATTTTAATCAGCCTCTGCGTCAAGGAATGTCAACGCTGTGAGCTTATCAGCCGTCAACACAGCTATGTATGTAGACCGCATCTAGGCAATAATGTGCCGTAACTCTAGTACAACTACAGTCCTCTTAGTCCTCAAAAAATGATACCAATCTTGCAGGTAGAAAAATTCGAGAACGAAATAAACTTCACATTTTGCGATAAGGAAACTTTAGTTCCAAGTTCTTTACGTTTTGTGCAAATTCGAATGGATAGAATGAAAGGAGGGCAAGCTGGTGCTGTATGCTGGTGTAAGTTGACTTGTTGTTTCTCGTGGCTTGGCAGCTCTACACTTCTAAACATCTAAACAGGCTAACTCTTTTGTAGCTTGTAGTTTAACTTCAGTTCGAAGACGCAGACGGTGTTACATATT
This sequence comes from Desoria olivacea, assembly GCA_034695115.1. Taxonomy (NCBI): domain Eukaryota; kingdom Metazoa; phylum Arthropoda; class Collembola; order Entomobryomorpha; family Isotomidae; genus Desoria; species Desoria olivacea. Next base: position 23,515 of record JAQFZA010000090.1, on the reverse strand, counting down.
ATTATCTAGAATCTAGATAGATTTTAGAGAAGGTAAGTTTGTGTACACATTGAAAACAGTGGGGCTGTCATGTTTCATTTGAGTTGAATACCTCCAAAATAATGGAAATGTCAGCTTGAGTAAGGATCAGTTTACATCTTGTCTTCTTATAGGAGGAAAATCGTCTTATCTGTTCAGGAGAGGGACCTTTTTCCATTCCAAGTCAGTTTTAAGCTCTCAACTTCATTATTACAGCAGCAAAACTTGATGGCATGCTTCTTCATGGATACCTTCGTCTTTTTATTTACGATCACAAGTATCAACAATTTTAAGCCTTTAATAAAGCAGAAGGCGAAGACATGACTGTTTCGTCTTCAAAAACTCCGATCGCCTTAGTAGTTGAGTTTTTATAAACACAGAATACTGCGATGATTTCGTTAAGGCAGCACCTACACCATTTTTCTACTTTTAAAAGTAATGACGAAAGGAGTTTCACAAGCGCCTGATTAAATTTTAATTAATAGTCCATTTAGGTTTAGTGCAAGTTTTGAACAATAAAAGGTTCCAGAGCTCAATTAATATTAAGGCAGGTGAACTTCCTGCATGTCTCCAACATCCAACTTTTCATGTACCGACATCTTCGTATTTGACTTTCTGGAAGGAAAAAAAACTTTCCCTGTACAAGTGAAAATTAAACCAGAGGCATATGTCAACCTTTCCATAAGACATAATATTTGAGACGGATATTCTAAATTCTAGTCTATTGAGATGAAAAGAAACTTTCTTGACTTTGGATGGAACTTTTGATCCACGTAAGTACGATAGTAAGTGGTATTAAAGAGAATGAAATGCTCTTTGCATTGCATGTACACTCAAGGACATGACATGATCCGTATGATAGGTCTGGATGATAGGATACATACATGATAGGAAATTCTCAAGTAATTTAACCCCGTCCACTTCCCAGACTTTTATTCAGCCTTTTTGCTTAAATCTCTCAAACTATAAAAGCGGTAGTCTACTATGTATTATGCAACATATCTTTGCAAACTTGTGCAGGAAAGGTTAGTACATGATATCGTGTCGTTTTAGTCCTTTTGAAATGTATGATCCTGCTGGACTTTACATGTACATTAATGCACATTACCTTCTTGACGTCCTCCACATGTCCTTCGAAAAGTCATCCATGTTATTGTGTAACATCACATTACGCAGATAATGTGTGCTACCAACTTCTAAGACATGAGGCTTTCAAACTTTTTCCTCGAGCCTTAAAATTTTCTATTTAACTTTCACTCCCATTTACAACCTTTTGAGGGAGTACATACTGTTAAACAATCAACTCTAACGTGTCAATTTAAGTAGCATACTGTACTTGACTACGGACTAAATCACTATAAGGTTCATCCATCGTATAATTCACAGTTTCAAATGCTAGAGATTTAAGGCAGAATGAGACATTTCCAATGTTGACTTTCTGTCTGAAAGGTTCTGTCCATCTTTGTGTATTCTAAGTATGTTTCATCAAGAGACTTTGTATAAAAGCCGTGTTACTGTCAATTATCATTACAAGAGCTACAGAACGGTCTGCTTATAATAATTAGGATAATTGACACAACAATATCAACAGAAGATGGAATTAGAAGGACACATTGTCTGCTACAATAATACGAGATGATGTGCTACTAAGTATTATCATATCCATACACAAGCCTTTGTTGCTCCTAGCCACAGATCCGCATCCAATATTTAGCATTCAAAATCTCAAGAATCTATTTACCCATGTCAGTCTCTCTTTGTCTCGATATGAATGCAAATGAAGGCTTTCAGGACATTAATTAGGTAATGTTGGGGAAAATAAGGTGTTAATTTATGTTTATTTCTCTGTCAAAAGGACTCCATATGTATTTACCCTCTCTCTCTCACTCTGTCACATTCAACGTTTCTAACTCCAACCATTTCCAAAACATTCAAAATCGTCCCCATCCACAATGAGGCGGACTCAATATCCCTTGTCCTATGCACACTCCATCATGTCCTGTTGTAAAGCTGTAACAAGAAATGAACCATAATGACAGACGCTTGAAGAACTTCCTCAACTTTTCAAGCATCAGACGGAGAAATAAGTGACTGCAGAGATTCCTTTATTTTATTTCAGTTTACGAACATTCCGAATATTTTGCCATGCAACCTGCCCACAGTTTGCCTATCTGTACTACATGCTCATGAAATATATATTGCCTCCTATACAGCCGATGTCGTTGATGGTTGATGCCTGATGGTGGTGATGGGTGCGAAAGTAGTTTTAGGAAATGTAAAGTAAACACCCAGAAGAAATTCGTTCGTTTCTGTTGTACAGTTGGAGTAGGTTGTACAGGAGGCCGTCTTGATAATTTGTTCAAATATTCAGATTCAGAAATGCCATCCCAGTCAGGATTCAAAGAGTGAGAAAAGGCCAGAGTTCTTCCAGCAGAGTTGAAAGGCTAAATTCCAAATTCACACAACTCCTCAGCATCTTCTTCCATTTCAAGGCGGATGGAAAATATGGAGAACGCAAAATTCTTCCTAATTTTTCCTCGCTTTATTTTGTCAGCATCTTTGTATTTTATTTGTGTTTTTTTCCTTTCGTCGTATTCTACATTCGTTTCCTCTGGGATTCAGGGATTCAATGTGCCTAGTCCCTCTACGCCGTGCCATAATTGAGTTCCCTGTTTACCAACCTTCATACTTCTAGCAAGATATCTGTAGCTCTTCCAGGTTACTTTCTGATTTTGTTATTGAATCGAAGTTACTAAGTTACAAAGGACAACTTTTCTTCGTAGGAAAGTAATGAAATCGGCGTCCAGAACTTGGAAGTCTAATACTACCTAGTAATTGTGGAAGTGTAACGTTGTAAGTCTAGCCTTAACCCAGACTTAAAGATTTCCAGACATCTACTAGACTGCAATACTTTATGTATGTATTGACTTTGAGATATGGGTGAAATAATGGAATACGTAAAACCACATTTTAATTTCAAGGCAGCCTTTTTTGGCTTAAAAGTGAAGGAATGAGAAGATCAATACGTTCAATCTCAAGTACACACAACCAACCCCCATTAACATGAAGGAGGGAACTCTCAGGCTTGTTGCGTAATAATACACGGAAAATGCACATACAAGATAGAAAGTTAGTGAAGAGTGTGATTATCCTTTCATCTCTCGAATTTAGGAGTCAGTCTGTGTGTAGGACCGTTTTTTAAGGAAAAATACATCCAGGATCCAATAATATCACATATTAGAATTCCATGTCGAGGGTAAAACTCGTAGAACAATATTTTTATCACGAGCCACGAGCCAGAAGAAAGATTACATTATGAAACTAGAGTGAATAACAAGTGAGACTTTTGGAACGAAAAACATTTTCGAATAACAATTTGCCCCTGCCCTTACGAATTCGAACAACACATTCTAGCAATCAATACACTAGGAGGAGGATATTAAATCAGGCTAGCCTTCCTCAGCCACAAGTTTGTATATCTACAGATACTAATCTCATGCACACTTTACAGCTACACACATCAACTGCGAAGGAGCGAGGACAAGATCCGAGAGATTCAATATAGACGATTTAATTTCTTCTTAGAAAAATCCTCAATTAATGGAGGATGTTTTCTGAACACGGGAAACACATTAGTGAGCCACTTGTCAAAGTCAAGCCACGAAGAATTCTAACGAGGTATTATGGATACTTAGATACTGAAGGATTACCTCACAGATAGTTGCTAGCTTTGATAGCTTACCTGACATTTCATTACAACTCTCACGTCCATACGATGAAAACTTTTAAATGCAGCAGATACACAGAACACATTAGACACTGTACATAATACAGTCTTTGCTAAAGCATCCCACCAGTAGCAGACTGTTATGTACTTGTGCGTCACAACAGGACCGAGTTATCAACAGGGCTATTAACCACGATTAAAACTACACGGTCTCAAAAGATGTTGAGGTTGGCCATGAATTTTACTGGAAGTTAAATGGACTGTAACATTGACATTGGTAATTGAGCATTTTGCCTAGAGGTTGGCGTATAAATAGTGTATCGTATATACAGTTGTGTGAACTGTGACTGTGAGGTTGAACAGTTGAACTTGAGTTACTAAAATGAATGAGGCCATAAAGACTTTAATATTTGCATAACATAAACAAAAATACAATCTTGAATCACCTGCAGCATTGTTTTTCTACGGAATTGCATTTCGCGTCTGTGACGAGAGTGATACGAAGATAGGATAGATATCAGAGCTGGTGTACTCGTACATCATAACATCATAAGTATATGGAACATACCTATAAAGCAGGATTTTTAATCTTCTTAATATCAATAGCAGAGAATGCCGAGTGATATCTACTACATGTATCAAAAGAACTTCTGATACACTCTTATTATTTACAGAGTTCGAGGACCGCCGAGTTCACCGTAACCTTTCTCTGAGTAAACTTCGGAAAGCATCCTTAGAACTTAATGCAAACAAACCTCTAGATCCTTACCATCCGTACCAGCATTTTCCATGCCACCCCCATCACTTCTGTCTCCTCTCCATTTCCGTACGCAAAAAATCCCCATGCATGACCAAAATTAGCAAGCCGACGGAGGGTTTTTGGATTTGAATTTACATATTTCCCAGCCTATGATTGTATGTACTGGAAAAACCATGCCATATATAAATAAGTTATGTCCAAATCTGCAATTCTAGCCACTTCTAAGCCACTTTGACATCTGAGCAGTCTGACTGAAGTATATGTTATGTTATGCATGCATTCATAAAGAAATGTTGTAAATCTTCTTAGTTGTTGCCTTTGGTTATTTTGTACCACGGTGATAAGCCCGAAAAGAACGAATTGTTTGAGTAGGAATGTACCTCATTACTCAGGTGGATTATTATTATGGTAACGGATCTGCGGATAGCTGACAATGGACCCACGTAAGATTATGGATTAGCACATGTCTACTTGTCTACAGAAAATCTTTTAATGTTTAAGGGATAATTAGCTCAGATTCACGTAGACAAATCGGCTTATGCATGCCTCATAATACCAGACCGATACCAAATATGATATACTTGCTTAAGCCCAGGTTGAACAAGCTGGTGGTTTGGCAGGCAGGTTTGTATATATCATAGTTACAAGATCATAGTGGTTACTTTGATACATTTATGTAACCAAGTTTGGTGGTTACATGTACAATCTCTTGGGTAGTGTTGCTCTTGGACTGAAAGTGATGGTGGATTTTGGATTGCAAATGCATTGTATGATTGTATGGATGATCATTTTCTCATGAGGCTCGTCGGAATGAATGGCCCCAGGGTAGAATTTAATATTCCTCAGCACTGGCACTATAGCTTCAGCACAGCGTCTTGTACATTGTACACGGGGTCAGTGCGCTTTCCAAGGTGAGCCACAAGACATTGAAACCTCGACGAGACTAAAACACCGTGTGTATTTGTATGCATCATCTTCATCATATATTCGTTTTTAAAGGTAAATGGTCTAGCCTGTGTTTTGTACACTGTGGATTAGATTCAGCATTAAAATTGGACTGGGAGATCCTCTCTCTTCTTTAGCTTGTAGGTTTTTTTACAAGTGTTTTGTGGCCATTGCATTTATATTACTATGTATGTTATGATTCTGGATTCTAGTTGCTATCTACTGCCTTCACTTTTCCTCTTATTATTACATGAAGGCAGCAGGGAGGGCTACAGATTCCGGCTCAAGACTCGAGTCCCTCTCAATTGCCAACAAATTAAGTTTTCGTATTCATATATTCTTTAATTCAACCTCTTTGCTGTGTTTTAGATGTGAATTTCAAATTGAAACTCATTCCTGGACATTTCCTATGGATCTGGGCTGTTTGTTGCGTTATGAAATATCTAAGTTGCCGCTCAGCTTAAAGTTTTTTAATGCAGAATTTTCTACATCCTAAGAACTCATGATGTTTGTCATGAATTAGGCAGATTGTGTAGGAGGGCTGTATTTATAGTTCGTGTCTAATAATGAGATTGACTCTGAAAAAGTCCACTGTTAAATTGCTTCCCCGTCGTCGTAACATTTTACATTTGGGCTGTGGATATTCGCTTGTTGCAAAACAGATGGAATCGAGAACTTTTATGAATTTGGATTCCAAGAATTGTTTAGACTAAATTCAAAACTCGGCAATGTATGAGTAGTGTTGTGAGTAGGATTGGACGAGTTTTAAGAAATTATGGAGGATTATTCTAAGCGTTTTAATATAAATTCTCTTCCAGAATGGTCATTCCCTCTTACGTGGTGAATAAATGTTGTATGACATGTGTAATGAGGTGCAATTTAAAACACTTTGTACAGCAGATAGGAGATTCTTCAAGTCTAGAAAAGCCTCGTGAAGAAAAGTATAACAAAACAATTAACATTCATATACAACGATGCACGCCTGGGAAGTTGAGTTGGAAGTGCTCCAATATTTTTATTATTGGATGCAAAAACTACTTGGACTTCTTGAAATCCATCGTTTGTCTTTAGACTGATTTATTAAAAATATAACATATTGCAAAGTTTACATTCAATGTAGCTCATAGCAGATAAGCAAGACATAGTTACTTTACAGCCGGCCACAATACTACTTGTGTACAAGCGTGCTTAAACTCCTAACATGAAGTCGTTATGTGATGAACACAAGTATTTAAAATACGAGTACCCATTATAAAGTAGTATTACATATAAACCACTCCTCCTTTTACGTGGAGGTATTAAAGTTTTGTTTAGAGTTCAGAATTATCTTCTACTTCGGCTGTTCCTGAAGAGTCTTAAATATTATTGCCCACTTCCATAACAAGAAGTCATAAACAGTTTAGGAACGCCAGGGCACATCAGAAATACAAAACAAATACACAATGCATGGCTATTATAATACGTACAAGCCCACAAAAGAACCATCATCATAAATATACTAAAGATTGTAAAGGGCTACAATTTATGTATTAAATGCTCTGCCTACTTTTACCTCCATTTCTTACAGATTTTAAAATTTAAAGCGACTCCCTTCAAGTCTTTTTCCTCTTTGCGATTCTAAATGTGTAAGCATGCAAATGCAAGCATGTTTTAACAGAAAGCTTCAGCTAAGGCATTAGTTGGCCATATCATCATATCATAGACCAATATGAAAACTTCAAGGATATCTAAAGACATGTTTCTAGAATAGCAATGGCAATTCATAAGGGTAAAACGTAAACCTCTGATTTCTATTCCATAGCATTCTACAGTCAACATTCAACAATACTGGATGTAGCTCATCCGGGGTTTGAATAAGGTAGATAGATTGTAGTTGGAATGTGAATTATTTTTTACCACAAAACTGTTTCAGAATGGCCAAGCAAAAGCCCCGTGGTCTTGTTGGTCATCTTCGTATTCTTATCCCAACTTCCATCCCTATTCCCTTTGGAGACCTACCACTGTAGTAGGTGTATAGATTGGCCTTCCTTTAGCGATCTTCAGCATCTTTACCGAACCGTCTGTACTGTTTTTTTTACCCCGATCGGCACCAATCATTATCTCCGTACTTTTCTAATGCTGGTATTAAATTCGGCAGGGTTTCTTTTTTTTTAAAGCCTTCCTTGCCTCATTTGTATCGTACAATGAACAATCTTGCAATCCTACGTCTCCGACTACCAAGTCCGACGTCCCCTAATTATAGAAGGTATATAACTTATAAGAGTACAAACTACAAGCAACCAAAAGCCCTAATTCATCGAAAAAACGATGCTCTGGAAGATTTATGACCGAAAATTCTTCCTGCCTTATAGCTACGTATAAAGTCCAGTTGGTGAGAGGTTAAAAAAGGAATGTCAACGGTAAAATGCGAAACGTATTATCCCCCTTTTGTCAATTCTTCCATCATTAAAATCCCCTGTCATCCAGAAACGGTCAGCTCAGCAATCCGCTCAGCATTCCGTCTTCTATTGACAAGAAGTGCAAAGTCAATAATGCACTTTGATGACTATCTATCCATTTAAGATTTAACCATTAGAGGTTAGGTGCGTAGTGTTTATGGCTGTTTTTGTGACTCATTGGAAAGATCTGCTAGTGCTTAAAAGCAAAGCACTAGGAGATGTCATTAGATGGGCAAAAAAGTGTTTACTAAGACGAGCAGGAGGGTAGACAGTTTTAATACCCTGTATGTGACTTAGTATGGCTGTCCTTTCATATTTCCTTGACAAGGGGAACAAATCAGCCTGTTGTGTGAATTATAAATGGTCAATACATAGTGAGGTGTGAAAATTCTTCCTGATTGAGGTGTCACTGACCCTTATGCTTATTATGTGACAATGACGATGACAGTCGTTTGTATGATGATCAGGCTAGAATTCTAACATGCTGAGTAGGGCTGGAATTATTAAAAGCTACTTACAGGCTTACATCATGGTTGGTGGCACTCTCGTACACTCAAATCTCAAATGACAGACATAGATCACTATGTCTACTGTAGAACTCTCCTATCTGTATTGGAGATTCTTTGAATTCGGTAGTGTTGTAAAAGTAGTATAGTGGACTTGTGGACATTCATTCCCATTTAGGCTTACTGGTGGGTGTAGGTTACTGCTGAATAGCTGCATTCCGCGTAGAAATACTAATTAGAGTTTTGCTTTTGGCAGAGGGGATTTGTATAGACGAGGGAATGATTCTAAGGATCTGAGGGCTCCAAATGATTATGCAGTGACTAGATCCGCCTGTATCGTGCCGATGGTGCTGGTCGTAATGGCTGTATGAATGCCGTAGATGTATTACCTAGATTGAATATTCATTGGGATTACGGGACGATAAATGTTTTTTGCGGCACTGCCTACAGAGGGTTATAACAAAGTGTCCTAAAACTAATTGTTATTATTCCATACTGTTAGTGCATATTTAGTCCATATATTTAGTCCATAGTCATTATAGGTACTTCTAGAATGGGATACACTAGTCGTCGTATTATTCAAGTGAGGTGGGTTATCATCACAAGTTGTCTGTGGAGTGGTGGGCATAATACGTAATCAGATGAACTGCAATGAATGGGTCATTCCTCTCCGAATAAATAAGTTGTAAAGTACCTCTTTATTTGTAAGACTGACCTGAAATGCCATTCTGAGAATCTCGGATTGTTTTGCTCATTTTTGATTGATTTCAAAGCCTACTAGGAAATCTGTGTGAGAAAACATCCCGACATTCGCTTCATAACATTTAAAACATTTAGAACAAGGTACCTAATATTGGAGGTTACGTGAGCATTTCCTTATTTATATCATCCTCCACCTTGTTTGAACTTTGTATAATTGCATACTTACTTAGGTAGGTTGATATTACAATACTAATTGTAAGGACGAGCGGTTGACGGTAAGCTAAAGCATCAACAGCTAACCTAGGAATATATTAAGAGAGAATGCATTATGCAACTTTTAGCTACAGTCTTTTAATGTCATTGGCCTTTCGTTAGTTTAAATTGTAAAGTTGCTAATTTTATTATTTAGCGTTTCTAGGAAGCCCCTCTTTGTAGAACTGACTCATGCTGGCGGCATGGTAGTTGCAGTATGTCACATTATGACTGGAAGGACTAGGACGGCCATATGAATGGGATTATATATAAAGTTTCTGAGGAGGATTAGGAGCCGTTTTTGTCTTCAGCTTCAATGTTCAATGTTCAACAAGGAATAGAGTAACAGTTTATAATTGGGACTTTTGAAATAGGAATTCTATGTGAAGTTGCCTTTATTTTGTACCGTAAGCCGTATAAAGGAAACTGTATACTGATGTAGGTTATAACTACAGTATTATAAAACCCCCATCCTGGTCCTGGCTGGTATGGACGCTGGCTAAGACAATCTAGTGATATCAGTAGAGCATCAGTAAACCGTAACTTGTAACAATCAACAATGCGATTTCCAAAGTTGACGAATAAATGAGTAGCAGCCTCAGTCATCATTCCGTTTGTGAGACTGAATTTAGGAAATTCCCATAGAAATTTAAAGTCAGATAAGAATTGCGGTAGTTGGTACTTTGGCTTGGTAGTTTGCTAGAGGCAGTTCATCGTATTTCGTATAATAATAATAGTCTTCCTTGATATCCCACCAGCCTTGTGCAGCTCTGTGCTGCTGGGTTAGGGTTATAATAAATAACTCATGGCTTAGTACTCCGAGGAGACTCAAGACTGGCTGAAGAAGTTGAATAGAAATTGAAGAACCTGATTCCCAATTATTTTTGTATAAAATACCTAAATACATAACAACAACAATAGCAACAAAGGAGAAGCAGTTTTATAAACTTGGACGAAACTGGGTAAACTTTACCGCTATTATGAACTTGGATTGTCGATTCTACCCTACTGTGGCTTTGTACATTGTTACCTTAATTTCTGATTCGGTTTGGATAGGAGCTTGAAGGAGTATTTTGATAATTTTCTTTTAGAACCGACGTAAATACGGAGTTCTTTTTCCGTTGTTCAGTTGAGGTTACGGTCTTATGCTGCTTTAAATATTTCTAGAGTCTGAAATCATCTTTCGTGTGAGATATTTGAAGAAGCACCTACGTTTTTTCGAATTCCTACAAAATGGTAGCTCACAAAAAAATCGCAATTACAAATACCTCGGGTATTGGGTTATCAGGTACGTTTCGGGAGGGGGAAGATGGTGGCTAACAAATTGCATGTTTTTGCTCCAAGTAACTTCTCGACAACCCGATAAAGAACTATACGGCCGTTGTTAGCGAGAATATCAAGTGAGGAGTTGTTAATTAAAGGATTTTTTCATCCGCCTTAATTACTCCCAGAAAACCTTTGTTGATGTTTATAGAAAAGAGTCCTTTCACTTTTCTACGCTGTCTTATTTCCTTTCTTTTGTGTACATAAGGCTAAACTTAATGACTCTTTTACCCTGTCCTGAACTTAACAAGCACAACTAAGGAACTACGGTTCTATTCTGTACACTCACATACTTTTTCCTTCCTCTATACCCTGTAAATGTAACCTTCGACCTCAGCATACAAGCTGTGCAAGTTCAGATGTGTATAGAGAGTATAGTCAGATTTAATCAGTATTTGATGAAAATGACAAAAGAAGCGAACGTAATTGAGAGATCGACTATGTACCAGTAAACTAATCTGGACAAGGAAAGGATTGCCGACGACGACGACAAAAGTAACTGTCAAATACAAGATCCTCTATGGATTAGGATTCAGAATCTTACCGCGGAGTCCCTCTTTTCAGCCTTTTTAAGTTCTTTGTAATGTGTATAAATGGATTTGTTAGGATGTAGTAGGAGCAAGGGGTTTATGGAGCTGAAGGATCTGTTTAAGTTTCCAAGTTTAGAATATAATATAATATACATGCCTTGAAGGTGTTTTTATCCCTTTTGACTGTAATTCTTCCTGAATTCTGAATAATAAAAGTTTTACTTAGAATTAAGGCACGAGCTGAATTCAATGCGTTTAGCCTGTGGCTGTCAGAGAGTCTCGATTCATTTGTAGGTACAAGAGGACAGAATGTAGTGTGTTACTAACTATGTCGGATCCTTTTCAGATTCTAGTTGTCGAAACTGAGACCAGAAGAGTGAATACGGAGTAGCACGTGGAGGTTGGTGCTTCTATGAAGGATTTAAGTTAGGGAGATGTTTTGGTGGATAGTTTTCCTATGAATTGATGGGTTATCATTAGTTTCATGCCGAAAGGTTCGAACTTATTTTAGCCCGTTGTTCAGTATTGGGTAATGTGTAATGAGAAAATTGTTCAGATGTAGCTTTGCTATATGGTACATAGGTATGTGGATTCAATATTCTCGGATAACAAATTATGTGGGTGGAATAATAGAAAGACACTAGTGGGTGTGACCGTCGTGGTAGTGGTGGTTTTTCGTAGCAATTAAAGGTCACGCATATCGGTATGTGCATCCCATAGAATTTGAGTATAGAACCAATTGGTGCATCCCCTGGATTGCTTAATAATATTGAAAATTGAAATTCACAGCTAACAAATTTTGAATCCCCAAATTCGAAATGTAGGAATCGAAGGTTTTCAGGCTTCATTTCCTTGATTTGATGTGACAACTATCACGTTGATGAATGGCTATTCTTCTTGGTTTCAAATTTAAAGGTCAATATTTGCTACCAAATCGTCGTATTCCAGTCTGAACGAAAGTTACCAATACAGACAACAATTCCACAATATATTTACCTACACAAACAACAGCACATGACATAATCAAATCCGGAACGTATCACCAAGCAAAGCTCCTACACGCTGATTCTCCCACTATAGACCTCGGCGAGGCTATATATACTCGTATAGGAATTTTCTGCTGAGCTGAAATTAGAATTCCAATCACGCTCACCTTCACCCATACACAAAAACTTAGATTCCATGAAACCCATTCCCTATATCCCTTGGCCTGCCGTACATTCATAAATATTATATTCAATACAGTCAAAACCTCTACGGTTCCATATATATATCCATCTATTTATTATGGACTCAATTACGTTCAACATTCAGATTGAAGCCCAGGAGAGAGCTTATTGTGTACTGTATCGTAGAAAATTTGTATCAGGTATAATATATTATTGAGGGATTCCTCCAAGCCTTTCCCTTGGAAATAGAACTGCTGGAGTGTGAAAATGTGAGGACGATTGGCAACAACAAGGCAACTATTCAATAACATAAAGAAATATGGCAGAAACTCTTTTATAAGAGATTTAAATAGCTCTCATGCCTACGAGTGAAATCCGGTAGAAATGTATGGAGCTCTCGGACTAAAAAACGTCCTTCTTCCGTACTACTGTAGCAGGGTAAAAATAAAATACTGCGAAATGTTGAGTTGCGATAGAAAAGATATTGTAATGACTTCAAAGAGGGAAATTAGTTTCATCAACTTCATAAAAACGAGAATGTTAAAATTGTTGAAATGTCGACTGAATACCACCACCATCGATGAACAAGTATGATTGGACTCTATATTGTATGTAACAATGTAACTGTCTCTGGCTTACCCATTAGCCCAGCTAAGCCAGGTCTGTTTATAAGCTGTTGAAGACATCTGAGGGAGTCGTTCCGTGCCCTAATGTCTAAAACGCTTACTCAGGTAGAGGTGTAGAAGGTAAAGGTGTTAAAATCTGTGAAATCTGTCCATGTTATTCAGTTGAGCCCTGGAGAATATAAAGCAGCTTGTTCACCCAAATTGGATTGGAGTCACTCTTCCCAGTCCCACTACTTCCGACATCCTACAGCCGCTCCTAGGCTGTTATCAGAGCTGGAGATGCTTTGGATCTGTTGAGGATATAAAGGCTAGAGAGTCTATTCTGTTTTTGCGACGGGAATAAAAATAAACATAAAAAACAGGAGAAAGGTTCCAAATTGGATTGATCAAGCCATTTCAAACCCCCGTAAAAAAGCTCCACTGGAGAACAGTTCCAACCCAAGACAAAAGGGAGTAAGTCAGTATTTTAGAATGGACAGGAAATTGAGCAACAGTAGATGCACCACCTGCATTATTAGCAAGGCTTATGCTGTAGGTGGGGAAAGTGGAGTCCAAAAAATTCCAACCTTGTAAATTACTTTCTTCCCGTCTTTCCCTGTCACATTAGGCGGAACATATGTTAGGTCTTATGTTTTCATGGGAAACCGTATACGTAGATGGCTTACAACTGTTTAGAAATGTTTGTAGACGTTTAGCTGGAACCGAAAAGTGTACACTGAAATTTAGCCCTCTTACTTAAATTTCCTCATGATGCAAAGCTCTCAAAAAGAAATTAAGGTAATCTTGTAAAGATGTTTGTAGCCAGTCAACGATTCAGTCAATAGGATTCTCGATAGAGTCGATTGTTCTAGCTATCTCCCTAATCGGATTTATAACATTAAAGAATCGGGAGGCTTTTGAATGTTGTTTTTGCAAGTTAGGCTCTTTGAAGAACTATCCTCTTTTCCTGGAAGTTGAAATGTTGATACTGTAGGGGATTGGTCTGAAAGTTTTTTTAAATGCTAAGAGACTTTTCTTTTGATGTGATTTTAAGTAGATTGTAACATTTATCGAGATAATGAGGATTCAATTAAGTGTAGAAATTAAAATGGCAAAACATTGGCAACTGCGTCCATAGGAATCGAACTGGTGCTTACTGGATGTAGAAGGAAGACTGATAGATTAAATGTGAATGTGTACATTAGCATTTGTTCTGTTGATATGTAGATTGCATAATAATATTTACACAAGGCATGCTTTATATTGACAGTACAAACAATCTAACAATGAGTTGATTTCTAAATATCTTCGAGAAACCCATACTTCCCCTTTTTGTTTTCTATTCCTGCACCTCCTATAGAGATACATTTCGTCTAAAAAAAAAGGCTGCATTGGTATCTGTTTTTTTTAAATCATCAGCAATTTTTGCCGGACAAACAGATTTAAAAAATAATAATTTCAAACTTGCAAACTTGTATGTTTTGACCCAGAAAATTGGACAAAATCTGTGACAGAGCTTAGATGAAGAAGAACAGAAATTGACTTTCTGAGTTTCCAATTAATTGGCCATGAGAATGTCAGTGCTTGAGAAAATATTTGAAATTCTTTGAAAATATTACTTTTCGAATCTCTTTGCTAAATAAATGGTTGAAGAAGTCTCAAGCAATAAATAACCTTGGGTGTTAGAGTTGGTATGTAATTTAATACACAATCTACAGCTTAGGCTAATGAATGTTTCGAATAGGATGTTCGCAGCTATGATATTGGTGTCTAGGGACATTGTGTAGAATGCTTATGTTGTCGGCAGTTTTGTAAACAAGGCTGTGTACAATATTAATTCCCATGGGCAGCCTTCCCAATAACATAACAAACAGTCTTACCAAGATCAGCTATAGTTAATTCTCAATTTTATTAAGAAAGCGATTTATTTAAAACATTAAATAAAACATTTTCATCAGATTCAAAGACTCGGTTTTACTGCAAAAATCTTTCCCATATCTACAATATTCGGGTTTTTGACATGGCCAATGTTGATTGTGTCAAAAAGACTTATTGGGAGATTTTTTTTAATTGTTGGCAATATTGTCTAAGAAATGTTTTACACTGCCTTGTTTACAATACTGCCGACAACATGGACATTACACATCTACTTTATCTATATTAAAGGAATCTAGTAAAGGCTCATTAGTTGTTGGGATATTGAATCATGAAGTTTGAAGTTAGAGGCCGAGTCAGTGAAGTGGAAGATCGTCTAATTGGGAAAATCCAGTCGAGACGGAATGTTTTCATTTAGTAGCTGGTTATTATTATTATTACTTGGATAGGGAACTAACATGAGTTATTTCACTCCCATCCTTTCATGAACTATGTATATATAGCTATGTATGAACGACCATCCACCCTCATCATCATCCTCATCTTGCATCTTGTTTTTTCTAGCCTGTACATTCATATTCGAAAGTACAGAAATTTCGTTTACGGTTCATCTTCATCATTCATACAAGATATTCATGATCATCAGGATTTTCACGTAGGTACTTCAACTTTTACTTATTTCCTACAACACCCGACCACGCCTAGAGTATTAAACCTACTAATAACTTCTAATGCTTATTAGCTTTTATACAATATAACCTCGTCCCACATTGCTTAGCTCTAGGTTTCAATAATTTCATATTCGATTTTAGAGCTGAATCAAACTAGGTTCTACTGGGTAATGGGAAGTTGATTTTGTCCAATATTAATTGACTGGCTGCATATAACTTCGGGTGTTTTTGGTCCGATAAGTTAATTTTTATTTTTACGGGAAATTGTTGAAAGTGAAAGAAAAAATACACATTTTTACATGTACAGCTTATTTATATCTGCAAAGTGCTAATGATTTTGTTTACATTTTCTTTACAGGTAAGAACGCGAAGCCTTTAACAACACTTTAATTTAGAGGCTACACCGTGTCTGGGATTGACGCTTGATGGTCGATGGAAAGGTAGACTCGGATTGAGATTTTGAGATGAAAACGAAGATATCATGCCTTACGGTTTGGGATTATAAAACTTAATACTATTTTCCTTTAATTGAGTCGGTACTGTCAAAAGCATAATCCGTATTTGGATCTTAGGTCGTGCATGTGTTCTGTACGGACAACAGTACATATCATTTCCACTTCTTCGTAAGAAGGAACGGATGGAATATGAATTGAGATCATTAATCACCTCGATACCATGTATTAGCTAATGGAGTATAAGTTTGGCTTGATCATATCTTTTATGGTACTTAAGTAGGAGTTAGTTCGTGACCTCTGACATATTACAAGGATATGCTACCTTTGGAAATACGATGTAGGAATATACAAATCTGAAGACAGCGTTTATTCCCTATCTTGATTCCATTTCTTCGTATTCAACTTTTGAAGATTCCTCTCTACTTGTTGAATACTCATACATATACGTATTTCTACCGAAGTGGGTTTTTTTAGCTTTTGGGATCAGAAATGGGTTGGAAATCTAAAACATAATATTACCGTTGTTTTCTGTCACGAATGAGAATTGTCTGGACAAAAAAATTACTTCCTGGCATTCATTTTATTACACTGGAGAAAATTTTCCATCAGAATCTCAAACGATATGTTTGAAGTCATTAGTAAAAAGAGAGGCAGATCGACTCCTCACAACTGAAAGTTGTATTAGCACAGATTTGTTTTGAAAGATAGTCGGCGCAAACTTGTAGAAAATTTTAATCTAAAAGTTCTCTCGATAATATACTATCAGTTGACGGTAGACACTCCCTTCCCCGACACCATTAGGTCATCAATGCTTAATTCAGAACATCCTAGAACTGAAAATAAAATCGGAACCGAAGATATTGATTTGATAAAGTTATCCGGCTTGTTGACTTCGTGAGAGGTTTGCACCAAATAAACTGACATTCACACACAGTTCCAGAGACTTCCTCCATTGCCATGAAGGATTCCCTCGTTCCGGGCGAGTAAAGTATTTGGCTGTTTTGTACGCTACAGATTGGATTGGAGTAGCGTTTTACAGGTTTTACTTCATCCTCGTCACGTCATGTCATCATCAAATTACACTCCGGGGAAACCAACCTGCAGTCCCTTGTCAGTTAGACTGGCTTAAGGGCTTATCCATACAGATGTGTTTGGCTTCCTGTGGCTTATTGAATCCTTCATTCTCCTACGGGTGGTTTCGGTCATTTCATTACATCCGCATCGTACTTAACGCGTGTAATAATTCATGCAAAGGTTATATAATACGACTACGCATATCTCAACGTGATTATAAACTCCTCAGGGCAGCTAAACAAGGCTGAATGTCGTCTCTGGAGGAATTAAAGTTTGTCTTTAAATCCATACCCGTACGGTCTCAACAGATCAAGGCTGAACAATAGGAAAGGCAATTTAGCATCTGAACCTCACTGGAAGTACCTACAGAACACAAGGCTGGTATCACCTCTGCATTGGAATTTGGAATGTGTAACTTATCAACATATTGCGGATACCTTCTTGCTAGAACATGCATGGCGGATTAGGAATTCATAGTCCACAAACATAAACACAACTCCCTTCTTTATCGTTTAACCCTGAACAATGGGTCTTTAATATAATTGACGGATACAATTTAGCAAAGCTTCCGTTTTTTTTATTAATACCTCACTCCCTACATATTACCGTTTTAGGATGATATATAAATTCCTATTTGTAGACCTTAGACCTACAATGGATTCATTACAGGTTACAGATATATCTATGCACGAGTACAGTTAGAATTCATGGGGGCTTGGGGAAAGAGATGCTGAACTTCTAGAATCTAGATCCTAGAAATAGTTTAATCCTCTCGGGTTATTATCATTGCATATCATATGATAGTACATGTATACTTGTACACACAGACACAGTCCCATTACATTTCACGAGGCTCATCCTCTCCTCCTATCAAACGATAATGAGTCCCCCACACACTTCCTTGCTATAATATTAGACCTGCGTTATTAACTTATGTTATTGTTTCCTTAAGCTTCATTTCCTTTTGTCATTACGATTCCATATTGTTCACAGTATATGCATCCGCATCTAAATATTATTGAGAAAGAACATTCGTTCTATTCGTGTAGTGTGGGAGAAGGTAGGCTGTACAATAGATTTTGAGTAGATAATCCGGGCAATTAGTGGTTTGCTACTCAAGCTTTCGAAGTCTCTAGGACACAACTTTTATCCTAGAGCATCTTGTCCTTCCTTCCCTTCAGTCCTTAAGAAGTGAAAGAGCTGGAGCGCTGGAATAGGCTTAGCAATGCAATTATCTTAGTGATCATAGAAGTACGAGATAATTGTTTGGAGGATTAAGAGGGAGAAGAGTTTACCAGGGAAAGCATAGGGAGTTTGTATTTAGTAACTTTGAAAATATTCTCTAAGCAGCTATTCGTATTATCTCCTTTAACGGATATTTAAGAGAAGGAACAAGGATGCATTTGATAAGTGTAAAAATGCATTAAAGTGTCTCATAATCCGTCTTTCCCTAACCCCTTTTGGTATGCAAATAAAAATAGGAATAAGTCTCTCTGTCTCTCTTTTGTGTATACGATTGTATAAAGCGTACCAAGCAGGCTGTTTGGCTGAGATGGAATATTGTAATTTGAAGTTAAAAAAAAAGTTTATAATGGAGAGGTGTTGGATGTTGATTGTTGGATCTGTTCATGTATGCATGGAGAAGTCGGGGGGACATGGGCGTATAGATCCATTGGAAACAGACAGTCCTAGCATTTAGGGATAGGATATCCCTGTAATGTTAGCATTAGAAAACATACACTTTCCTCATATTAAAGGGCCCTTCCCCTCCTATCTCGTCCATGTTGCGTAGAGGACGGCTGAGTATCCCCAGGGGGATGAGAAGATATTACCATAAGATCCGTGGAGGAGGATAGATTAGGTTGTTAGGTAGATACGCCCATGATGAGTGATTTACACGAGGACACACGAGGAGGTTAGGTAGGGAAGACAAGGGAAAATGAACTTTTCAAGGGAGAGATTAAAATTTTATCCCAAAGGCGGAAAATGACAGAAAGGAGAGGAAGAGTGACTTCTGGGGGAAAGTAAAGTGATTTTGGTGCTTACATTTCTCATCGCCATCATCAACCAGCATGGCCAACCTTCCTACATACATACACCCAACTTTGCATCTATGCACAAGTTTTACTTTCCAAATCCACTACGTCCTCTGATCTTCTTGCATACGAGTGTATGATGTCATTTCGGGATTTTGGGTACGAGGAGGTGTGTAGCTGTTATATATATTCAAATATTCACTGGGGTAGTTGGAATAGCAATTCCAGCTTTTGGGACTTTTCACGTCTGAGACTTTTGAGTTTTGACTATTTTTCTGGCATTCGTAAGCCTTGTTTTTGGATATTTTGACTAAAATGTTTCTAGAGAGTTCTTGGCCTTATGTCTTTATGAGATGAATGACAGGATGAATGTTCGCGGAAAGTAAACCAATAGCATCCTTGAAGCCTCCTGATGCACAAAATCGTTAGGCATAAGCGTGTGTTTGTGCATTGGAGAGTTTCAAGAGCCAATGGATTAACATTGTGAAATAAAACACACATGAAGCCCACAGACTTCACGCATTGAATATATTCCTGGTTGACTTTAAATACGGACAAGGAAGGCAAGTTCTGCCGTAATTTATACCACCATGGACCACATAGGTTATCCGCAGTTGAGCACCAATGTAATTTCAGTTATTTGAGTTCCGAATGTAATTTGAGGAGTTGAATAGTATTATTTGTATTTGTATTTATACAAGGCACAAAGACTATTGATTCATTCCTGATAAAAGACCCCTGAATAAACCCCTCCAATCCTCTGTAATTAGGTCCATCTTCATTCACGTGGAATTGAAGAGGCGAAGGTGAAAGCAATATCACACATCCACAAACTATTCAACCACATTCCCCATAGGACTTACCAACCAATAGTCGAAAGGGTATTCATGCTTGCATAATAATCAAATTGTCCGAGAGTAGAATCCGGTATGAAAAAGTCCATCCGAACTCCCAACTCAGACACTGAAGTTCCATATATAGTTGAGAGTAGACTCGTATGATGATTGTATTCAAACTAACGAGATGTTGAAAGACCCCAGGATGGTTTCGTGCTACATAATACACTACATTATCAATACAGACAGACATTTAAAGAGCCAAAGACAGAGACAACATGTACAATCAACACTACACAACATCTCCGATCTACCTCTACAAATTCACATAAGACAAGTACATACAACTGTTACATGGTTTTTGTTCCACCGTGTTTTTGTATAGAATTGGGGACGGGATGATGACAAAATTACTGACATCTCGCATATATGCATATGTCTAATAATATGCACAATTTCCTTACATATGCTCTGCACTAGGGACAGGTACCACTTTTTAAGTGAGCTCAGGAAAAAGAAGGAAATACTTCTATTTGTGAATGAGGTTATTGAGAGTTGGAGATTTGATTTGAATCTTTCGTATCATTATGCCGAATCTCGTACCACGAAAAGTACAAATTCCTTGGTTCAATTCAACAGCTAAACAAGCCCATCCAACGACAACATACAGGCGGACAACATAGATCTATTCACATCCAGAAGAAATGAACATGAGGATGATGATGATTGATGTTGTTATGTCGTGAATCAGGAGTAGTAGGGACGAACCAGAGGTATGAATAAAGGAAAGAGTTGTTCCTAGTTCAGACTTCGATTTCCTAGTTCTGGGTCACGACATATACAGATATCCTAGAGAGGGTCAGATCATCATCTTCCTCAAAAGATGTTTTTTCAGTAAACGTCGGTCGATCCTCAAGTTTCAGCAATTTAGCATTATAACAAGTCTCTTTTAAGATTCTGGAGGTTGGAAGTTAGAAGTAGGAAGTTGGGGAACTTGAGTGTTCGTTGGGTCGTAGTTGGTGTTGGTTATGAGATTTCCTGTTCCTTTTTACTTTTTACTCTTCAAAGTTCGGAGTGAGTTCCTTATTACTTTCTTCCTCATGTTTTCATCTGAAGATCCCTGGGTGAAAGTTGGCCAAGTTTCCGGCCTTCGGTTTTCGAGATAACAAACTCGTACAAGTTGTTTCTCTACTAGTAGCTTGAAACTATATAGCTAGCCAATCCATATAAATCACCTCGCGTTCTTAGACATGCTGTATTTTTTTTGTAAATGCCCAGAAGAGTTTAGTACATGTTTTGAAAATCTTAAGCCAGTGGGACGTTTAATAAAATGATGGAAAGGATTCAAAGGGTTGATGTGATTTTTAAACTTGAGTTTTTCCTAACATTTTTTATTAGTAAATTATTACCCACCCATATTGTATTTTTGGTCTCTACCTTGCACTCATTTGCATTTTGCAACCTATCTAAGAGGGATTTTGATTTGGTAGCTCTTTATTTCAAAGGAACTCTCACCCCAATGTTTCCACTTGTAGATTTTGTTTTAATACAAAGAAGCCGAATAAGCATAATATTTTAAAAACATTTGCACATAAACCATGAGTATAATAAGATAAATCCGAATCTGTGAGAAGAAAACTGCTTCCCTCAGTCATCGAATTTACTAATTCTTATACAGCCTAGCCGTCAGGACTCTGAAGTCACGACTCTAGGTTGATTGTCAAGGTCTAACTGTAAGATCATTATAAGACCTTTTAGTTTGTACTTGAAATCTTCAAAGTTCATCCTCATAAAAGACGGCAAACTGAATAGAAAACAGGGAGTCTTCATAACATTACATCATACAGCACACGTTCGCAGGTTGATGACTTGAATATTGAATAAACGTCAAGTAAATACATATAACAGAGTATAGAAGCTCAAACAACTATCAACTAACCAACCACCGTCTCTAAATTACTAGATGTACATAGTTCTCGGATATACAAAGTTAATTAAAATTAAAGAAACCTTACGGCCCCCAGATTTCATGAACATTTCCAACACATCTACCTACACCTTGTACACCTAAGCTGACAGGGCTTGGATTAATTTCCACCAGCTTTACAAAACATAAACGAACAATAAGCTCAGACTGGAATAAACATGTCAAGTATATATTGAACACGAAATTTACACGAGGGGGACAGCAGCTTGGTTAGCAAAAACACACATCGGTAGTTTTGACGATTTTGTTTTGTCGATAACCGCTAGTGCTTTTCAAGATCGTCATAGTGTGCAGATTGGATATAGGATAAGTCCACTTTGTTTTCAGAGGAGTGGTCAATAAGTAGACAGCGATGTTGTTAGGTGCTCGGAAATACTAGGAAGAGCGAGAGAGAGAGAGAGAGAGAGAGAGAGAGAGAGAAGGATGAACCACATCAATGATGAAGTTATCAACTTCAAGTAAAGTCAACTGTAGGCAGGCCGCAAAAATGGGGCAACTTATTTATGTTGTTTCGACTAGAGATTCCAGATTCCTCATTGGATTTAACTACTACTGCTGCAGAGAATGGAGAAGAAGCGTTGAGTCGTTGAGTGTATGAGGATTGCAAAGATCTTTTGGGAAGAAAGACACTAAAATTACAACTATTGGATTCCTACGTGCTTTCTCCCCTTCCCGAAAAGAACTTAATCTGAACTGAATCTCCTTTCATGGCATAACCACCACCACCATCATCACCACCACCACCATCGCCATCATCTAACCTTTAGGAGGATTCTTAGAATCTGATATCCTAGCCACTATAGAAACCCTGGGCCTAGTTCCTGTCCCTAGTAACGTTGGTTCTACATAAACGTGACTTTTTCTCTACCACCGCTTCGTTCGTAATTTCTAAGTTCTAAACCCTCCATCCATCCACCACTCCAGTACACTTTTGGCGTTTTGTTCCTTAGAAATTAGAAAGTCGTCTTCTAACTCCGGTGCATTTAATCTGATGAATGAATGTCTTTGGAATTCAATCCGGATTTCCTTCACTGATTTAGAATGTCGTGCCAACGACACGAGAGTCTTGAACAATTGACAATGCCGCGGATGGTAGCATTTGAAGGTTTGGAATTTTGAGCTTCCCTCCTTCCCTGTAGCATCTTGATCATCAGTTCTTATGACTGAACACATTTTTAGCCAACGCTAAACAGGATAGGTAACTGATTTCATGTGTCATTCAACTTTTTAACGCGTAAACTGATGATATTTAAGAATTTTAGGGAATCAATAGAGTAGGACGAGGTTGTTGAAATTGAAATTACTATTACATATTCACAAGAATACCTGATGAATATCATTTCATAGATAAATGCGAATTTTTCCCACCATCATTTTCATGTACCAGGACAAACTATCAAATTTATTCCGTAGAGATTTGATGGTGTAATTAAAACGATAATTCACGATTCACCTACTCGGCTGTTAGTAGCGAGTTAGTGCAGTGACTTATAGCAACGACTTATAACTTAAAACTTATAATTATAAGCTATAAGTCAAATTTTCGCGCCAAGTCGACTTATAATTATAATTATAAGTCTCACTTATAAAATTTATAAGTCATAGA
>JAQFZA010000089.1:0-69010 GCA_034695115.1 Desoria olivacea | reverse complement strand
TTCTTTTTAAATTTTTAACTTTTTCAATGTTTTTTCAAAAGTTTTAACTTTTTTCAAGTATTTTCAAAAGTTTTAAGAAGATTTTTTCTTACGATACTTGGTTATACCCATTTGAATGGTTTATTGTATATTCAGTTAGTTTTGGTAAAATCAAATCTCAAATACCGACCGATGTTTACGAACTATAAGCGGCTTTACGGCTTTTCCGTATTTTTTAAACAGGAATTACAATTTTAAGTTGGTACGAATAAGAAAAAATTGTAGTTTTTCTTACACAAAAAACTGGTTTTTAAACTAAGGAAATCTTCAAATTTCATTACACAGTTTAATTTGACAAAATTTGATGAAATTCAAAGAAATCTTATCTTCTCCAGGTACTGGGTTTATCTCGAAAACTAGTGGATGTCCGTCATGCCAAAATTCTGTTTAAAATGATATATCAGTTGTCCAAATCAATGCAAATCCAGTTTTTATTTATATTACTTATTAAGGAAGCATGATGCGTAAACGATTTATTATACTTTCGGCCTTCGGTACACAAAATATTAATATGTAGAATGTATACGTTTTCCTCGAGTAATGTCAGCTAAACATTTGCTAAGGATGTAACATGTTTAAAAGTATGTTTAAAATTAGATAAATTCAACAATCTTATTGTATTACTTATTTAAGTTAAAAGGAAATTCTAAATGATTTAAAGGACATCAATCGAACGCTTAGAATGACGAAGGACGAAGTACAGGATACAAAGGAAGAAATCCCTGCCTCACCAGGAAAGGAGAGATACCTAACGGACGTTTGAGGTACAAATTAAATTAAAGAATTCAGCTACCCCTCCGTTATTGTGGGCTCGGCTGTGGTAAGATGTCAGAAATGTTCCTTAAATCCTTTGTCGACGACTAAGCCAAGCTGCCTCATTTCAAATGATGATTGTAAATTGTAATACATAATTGCACATGAAAATGTTAATTGTTCAATTATGACCTTAAAATATTCAAATTAGAACTCATATGTAATGTTAGTCAATTCACCATAAATACGAGCTCAATCAATGCCTATGCGAACATGCGAACACAAGCTAGCCAGTCATTTTATGATTGAAAAGGCCATGGAAAACATACTCTCAAATTCTTATAAACTTTAAATGTTTTTAATAAATAAATAATAAATACATTATCTAAAAAGGACGATGAGACTATAACGCAAGTTCTTTGACTTGCTTAATGTAACAGTGGAACAAATATTATGATATGATCTCGTTGCCGTAAATAATCCATGTTGTGCTAGCAACTGATTATAGATCAAGTGATCTCATGAAAATTCACATCATACAGTATTCTTACCGTTCACAGGGCAGAAAAGTATGCTGAAGCGGCTGTTCATTAATATATCAGAAATATCGCGGGATTGAACGTTTTTTTCGAATTTTAGGAGACGAATATATGTCATGCATAAATCAATGTATGCATGATGAGTGTCATAGATCAAACGATGTCAAATACGCTCTAGAGAGTAAATTAAATGAATATGAATACCTACTACGATTCTATGACAGCATCCGCAGAATGTAGAATGTTATGGTAAAGCAGAAATGAAGAAACTGATGTCATAAACATCCAGTCCACACCCTGCCCACTTTCCTTAACTCCTAAAAAGAATTAATAAATTGTCTGGAAGTTCGGGAAATCATGTCTCCTGATCTTGAGCTGTGAAATGACTGAAAGGGAATGTTGTGAGAGAAAAGGACTAAAAGGAATCGGATTCTCTCATTCTGCAACAGATTTTCAGCGGCTCAAGTAGCAAACGAGAGATGAAGTTGAAGAAAATGACATTCCAATGTTTCTTCCATAAAAACACATCTCCCTGTAAAGTAAATGTGAACTACAGAGAGAGAAGGATTTCATAGGAAGTCATTGAAATTGAGAGAACTACAACTACAGGGAAAAGGGAAATAAATTGTGCGGGAAGAAGGTCTTCTCTCACATGGGAAATGACTCGAGTCCGCTCAAGTCCGCTGTCAGTGTGAATTGTAATTTTAAAATGTTATTCTCTTATTTCTGACTAATTGTTGTTAGTAAGTTCTGTAGTACGTGTGTTAGTGGAAGAACGGGCCGGGGGGAGAAAATAGTCCATCGGAGATCCCAGGGAAGGTCAGGAATTACGTGGGACTTTTTTAGACAGCCCCCTAGGCTGCAGAGATTTTTGGAAGTAGGTTACACCCGCTCTCTTCCTACTCGACTTGTTGGGTATGTAATTTGTAATTTGTAATTCATGCTTAGTGCATTACATAGACCTTTTGATTGATTGTTTATGGGATTATTGCAAAATTAGTGTCAAAAAGTAATAATTTTTGGACCTCAGTAGGAACAATAATGTTGGGTCCAGGGCGATCGAATTTGGACAAGCCTGCAAGGCCCTTACTAGCAAATGATAAGTTTGACATTCCACCGGATACAGAAGTGGAAGTGACGACAACGGAGGGATACATTGTC
Organism: Desoria olivacea; assembly: GCA_034695115.1. NCBI lineage: Eukaryota > Metazoa > Arthropoda > Collembola > Entomobryomorpha > Isotomidae > Desoria > Desoria olivacea. The sequence continues at coordinate 66,518 of JAQFZA010000089.1, read as the reverse complement.
AAGGGCAACTGCTACAAAAATCCTGCGAAGACGAAAATGTCGAACGGAATCGAAGTCGTCAACTGCCAGCGGTTTGACCCCAAAACGGGAAAAACTTCTGAAATGCCCTTTCAACGTTTCCTTCCAGACAATATTCGGAAATGTAATCTTTGCACATCACACATAAAACGGAATAGAACCCTGCACCGGATACATCTTATTTGTATTCGTAAATCTCTGCACATTTTAAAGTTTTTTGTTAATATAGTGACAGTGAGGACGGTCAAACGCCCTTTTGACCCGGCTACAGATATACCAGAACGGATTATGGCCACTAAAGTCGTCGCGACTGAGACGGAATTGGAAAATATGGTTTGTTCATTTTTTGTAATATACTATATAGTTACGTAATGTAGCGTAGGTACATGCTTTTGCTGTATTGTAAAAGAAATGGATTATAATGTACTAAACGAAATGTTCATCTTATTTGCACAGTTCAAAGTTTTGGAGGATGTCAAAATAATCGGACTTTCTTTGCAAGGCGTTAATGTGAGTCTTGACGGGCTTGTTGGGTGGATATGCATCTTCACCCATGGTATTCTAATATGTATCGATGTCATCAAGCTAGAGCATACCATGTCTACTTTCTGGGGCCAAATGGAGGTCAAAGTTTTTGCAAACGCTTCGCTCTTAAAGGTCGTCCATAACATTAGACCTATGACCGGTTTCTTGTATCACAGGAAGGTGATCAGAACTAAGAGCCTGTATTGCACTCAGGTATATTTGATACTCGTAGCTTGGCTCAAAATTCGTACATTCGTTGTTTTGTGACTTAATGAAAGGATCTGGAATTCTTATTTAGCTTGGAGAGCTTTACATCCGGTGTCACATGAACCGTGATAAGATGCCTAAAAATGTGGATGTGAAACCAACCGAGGGGACTGAATTCAACTGGATTTTCAAGCCTCTCTCCTACTGCCTGGAAAAGTTCATACCAGAGAAAGTTAACATCTATGAGCTACCGCGTTTAAAGGATTTCGAGAGTAAAGACTTCTCTAAACACAATCCTATGATGATTCGACCAATGAAGTGTCCTGAGATTACCAAATGTGTTGCTATTTCCATGAAGTATCTGCTGGAACTTTATGAGGCTCAAATTAAAATTCTGATGTCGCATTACAACCAATGTGTTCAAGAGCAGGTCAAGTTTATGATGCTTGGAAACATGGCTGACCATCATAAGCACATTGTAAGTGGATTTTTTTCAGAGTATTTGAAAGCTGTTTCTCCTCACATTTTTCTCATTACTTGTTCTATTTTTTAGACCGATCCATCGACTGTTGCTCACAATGTGCAGGAAATGATGGTAACAAAAAAGCCAGACCTCGTCACTGAGACAGAAAATAACTAATAAATTAAGTGTTACAAGATAGTTGCATTTACTTATCTTTTAGCCTCATAAAAGTGCAACCTTTATATTTGTACATGTATGATCGAGTCGAATGGACCATATAATTAAGGTCTTATAAAGTAAATTGTGATGGATCGAAATTGGTTACTGCAATCCAGATGTTCGCATTGTGTATTTCTTTGATCAGTAAGATTTAATAAGCTCAATCAATCAATCATAAATCACTTCTCTGACATTTGATTAAATATTTGTCAAGGCGTTCGGAATTTCAATAGAAGATTTATAAACGTGATTTCAATACATAAAATATGTTTTATTTAGTGATCGTGAGTATATGCGATTACAATTTACTGTACAAACAAATACAGCTTGCATCATGCCGAAATTAGGTAGTATGTACTTTGGAAATTGACTCTTTCAAGGGACGTAGGTAAAGCTGAAACATGGCTTAAATGTCTATTTTCAACTTCCTTCTCCCTATTCAATCATTTATTTTGCAGCAAGTTGTACTTCAGATAGTAAATAAAAAAAACAAGCGGTAAACAGCTATAAATGAATAAGCCCACTGCAGGTGCAAGGGGAAGTCATTTTTTGCATAAGTTTGCATAAGTTGCATAAAATGTTTGCAAAAAATGCTTTATGAATTGTTCATACTTTGTTGATCTATTTACTTGCCGTTGAATCCAAAGGCTATTACCGTGGATTTATCAACTATGTTGTTCAGAGTTGATGAATTCCTTTGCAGTATCCCCAGATACGACCCCCATGCCGTTTGTCTTCGCCTTCACTGTCAACGGCAACCCCACGTCCCCCATGGTGTGTGACTTCGCTTTCGCTCAGTGACCGGCACCTTTACGTCCCCCATGCCGTTTGACTTCGCATTCGCTCAGTCAACGGCAGCCCCACGACCTAGGCATATTCAGATTTAGCGTCAAAATACGGTCAAAGTGGTGTATCATATATCCAAATTGATGCGAATCTACTAGTTTTTTTGTAAATCCGATTTTACACGGTTTTCGGGGTTTTATCTCAAAACCTGGCTTTTGTCTAGACATATTCGGATTAAACGTTAAAATTTGATCTAAATGGTGTATCAGATGTCCAAATTGATAGTAGTCTGCATTTTTTGTAAATGCGATTTTATCCGGTTTTCGGGGTTTATCTCGAAAACGAGATTTTGTCCATCCTGGTCTGATAACATTTTCGGATTCAGCGTTAAATTTTGGTCAAAATGGTGTATCATATGTCAAAATTGATGTTGGTCGACTTTTTTTAGATTGTAGTAGTGTATACTAACTATTGTAGTCGTATGAAATACGCTGATCTTTCTAAATGGTGGGCTGATCAAATTTGAAACCAGCATACGCAGATGCATGAGACTTTCGATACACTCTCGGGTATTGGAGTCACCATAAGGTTAACCAAAATCCAAAGAATGGCAACAGAAAACAAACAAATTACGACTATGATGAATTGATGAAGGAGGTTTTTAATATTTGGAATTGGAACAAGGATATTGCTGCAATGAGCACTACTACTGCATTACTTAATGTTAATTGAATGTTTTAAACCCACAGCTATGTGAGGTTTATCTTGGATACGAAACCCTGAGCATATTATGAGGAGCCACAAGCAAATAAATAATCTCCAAAAACTTATTCATACGCTTACACAAACAAATAAACATATCTACTGCACTCCATAACTCCGTATCATTACTACACGACTTATTGTAATGCTACAAGATGTAAATATTCGAGTACTCCAGTATAGTACAAGAGAGGCTGGAAGGCGATTGTAAATTGTAATGTTTATCTACTTCCCATGCATGATGCATACTTTTAATACTATCATAAATCACAATTCATTATAATAGGAAATGCCCTCAACGGAATTAGGAGGCATTGGATCACGTTCCATGTTAACTGTCGAATTTCAAATAGTTTGCTGTCTACAACCTCATCAGTCGTTGTAACAAGAAGATTTAGAGTTCAATGGTTTCAAAATCGCCGTTAAGTTTATTTAGGTTCAATCCTGACTCATTCGTACTTGCTTGTAGGCAAACATAATACAGCATGAGGGATGAAATGGAAAAGTCGGGAATCATCGGGTATTTCGGAGAGGAAGAAAAATCCGGGTACTTTAATTCAAGTTGGGAAATCGAATCCGGAGTTGGCTAATTTTCCAACCGATTGTCATTACTATGTCGTTATTTCATTGTTTCAAAAGCAGCCATCGTTTTGTGGACATTTATTTCGGGACATCTCATGCTGTCAACATCAAACTCATGGTATGAATTCAATTTTATATGCTGTGGAATAACCGTTTAGCTGTTAGTAAATATATGAAGTCTTTCGACAAATTAACAATTTCTCTATTGAGATTTTTAATATTTCAACAAACCGTAAGAAAACTGCATTATTTATTTCGTATGATTATTTATTGAAGAATTTTAGGGATTTTGAACGTCGGTGGCTAGTAAAAAGAATTACAAATCGGAGCAAAACTTACAATTAATTAAAAAAATCATGATCAAAATGTATAATATACTTCATTTGCACATACGCATTTGACTGAAACATTTTTTCAAGTCTAACTCATAACTCATAATAATGAAATATCATTAGAATATGAAAAGAAGCAAACATATTTGCAAATCAAAAAGATAATAACAAACAATTTTTAATTTAGAACAGCTAACTTTTTAATTCTTCAATCGAGCAATGGCTAAACAAATCGTTTCTTTAAAATCCTACAAAATTATGATAGATTACAAATCAAAATCGCTGGTAAAGTAAATAAAATAAGATTCTTTCAATAATTTTGTATCCTTTGGTTTTAATTCCGAGCCGATTCAGTACAACCTGCTCGAATTTTCATGGCCTGACAAAATGTACCTTCATTGTAGAAGACGCAAGATAAGTAAAAAGACACGACGGAAGGTATATGAGCCTCATTTAAAATCCAATCTGCTACACAATTTCTCTACCCGTGATGTTACATGTAGCCGTGGCAGTGCAAGTGCTGATGTTAAAAAACCCAAGCTTTACAATAGTTATAAAAAAGCTAAGGTTTCTAAGCCTGGACAAGTGGATACATAAATGTTTATACCTAAGTTGATATATCAAGAGAGATAGCCGATGTTCATGATTCCACCCCCACCAAGCTCGACCAGGGAAAGGTTTTATTTTCCAGGGGGGATTCTCGGTTTGTAATTGTAAAAGTTCGTATGTTCATCATATTCAGAAAGTATATAGTAGGGCTGGCAGTGAGTAGTTAAGTTTTAGGTTAACCAAGTGACAGAAAAGGCTTCAGGGGAGATCAACCTATCCAGCGATTGGTTACTTAGCATACGAGTGATGGGGGTTGAATGTTGAATCCCCCACCATTACATTATTCCTGTATTCGTAGTCCTAGTGTTCTTCTTCATATTCTCCGTATAATTTGAATCGAAAAGATATCCCCTAGATGTATGGTGATGACGATCATCATCATCACCATCACGTCCAGTATCAGAAGTATATTTTATAAGCACTATCCTACCGTTTGAAGCTGTCCATGTGTATTGTTGAGTCGAGTATAATATTTGCCATGCAATGCATATTACTTAGATGATGCTGAAAAAGTAAAGCCCGATGATAGGGCCCTGGTGTAAACTTTCATGCTTGCTGGTAAGATACGAAGGAAAGCTGGAAACCTACCATACATGATGCCTATTGGTTGGTATATCATATTTATCCGTATTATTATTACACAACGTACATACAACAGCCAACATACGATATAACATAGTTGGGAATATACGGATCCAAAGGATGTATTTTTGTAGTTATGCCCTGGTAAACCCTTTCCTTTGGTTTAGTTGCCAGTTAGAGAGACGCTTGAAAGTGGAGAGACTTTTAAGCCAGCGCGTGTGTTGGGTTATACTCCCTTGGATTTTGTATTCAATACATACTACAGTAGAGGTACATCGTCGCCGTGTAAAAAAAAGTACGAGCGTTGGTTTGTAAACTCAATTGCTCCTTCGTATAGTTAATATATATCAAAATAATATTCTCGGGATCTGAATATCCATTTGGTCAGAAGGAATCGTAGGAAAAAACTGACTTGTGAGAGAGGCTTGAGAGTATTCCTTCCAAGCCTTATAAACTTATAACTCTGTAACCCTTGTAATAATAATGAGGAGGAGGAAATCCAGATCCTCGTCCTAGTTGTCGTAGTAAAATATAAAATATACATGATACGTAAAGATTAGTTCAACACGACTGGGATTAACACCAGATAGACAGTATCTCGGCAAGATCTGTTCTTGATCGAGAGCATATCTCTTGGGAGAGTCCTTTGGCCAGTGGTCATCTAATTGACCTCAAAATCCCATACCAGCAAATTCCAAAATCATCTCAATCATCTCATAAAATATGTAACAGTATAATAGTAAATATTACGAAGCAAAGTCTCATGTTAATATTGATTTCAGTTTACCAAAGTACAAAAACTCTTTCTACTTGATTTCATTTATTAAATGGGAAATAACAAAAACAATTCAAAACCAAATAACTCCTAACGATCTTCAACTCACAAGTTCTAACGGATAGTTTGTTTTCTCCTCATCAGTTAAAATTCAAGTAAGTTCTGCGGGTTGGATACTTTCAGCCGTATTCCAAAAAAATTGGGAACTTCTCCAGTATAACATTTTTTTAGAGCTAATACAAAAACAATCTGTTTCGTCTTGGATATTTGACTTTAAACGATTCGAACCTTAAATCATTTGTTCCGAATGTTTTCAAGTCAAATTCGCAAATAAAAACTATAAAACTGTTTACTCCCAAGGGAGCTTTTACTTATTTAAGTACACAAAGATACAACATACTCCAATGGTTGGAATAAATTTGGACTCCCAATAAACACCGAGTGAACTCATCTCTGATTTAGTGTGCCGTTAACATTTAAAAAATTGGATTTCCATTTAATGACAAACGGGTAAGAGGATTTCAAACTTGTATTCTTTACTAGAATTCAATTTTTTCCTACTTTAGTCTCCAACCTTGCCAAAAGACCATTCATAATCCTTCGTCTCAAATTCGCAAAATTTCAGAGGTACGGATGCCATGCAGACTTGCCTTTATATAAATACATGACTGAGACGGCAATCGACAAAAACTGAAGTTGGTACTTGTTATAGCATCTATTTGAATAGGATAGGATCCCATAGGTAATTGGCTCAGCTATCTACTCATAAAGTTATTTTTATCCTTGAAGTTTAAGTACTTGTAGGTAATTGTCATTCAGATGCAGAATGCAACTGCAGATAACGGCCCTCTCCATGCATGCACTTTTAAATTGCGAAATTCATTCTACGGAAAAATCCAAGGAGGATGTAGGCAATAAAATCTCCAAGCAGCTGAAACAGTATAGAAAATATAACTACATAGATTTGAGAACAAACCATCCATCAGTCATCATGTATGGTCAATGACATACACATTTTTTTCTGATTTAAAATGGCAACAGGATTTTTAAAGCTTTCAACATTTTGAATTAGGATATTATGATAAACATACCAAAGGTAGGCAAGGATAATATTTACTTATTTGCCCTTACTTTATTCAAATGAAATGCAAGCAGAAAAGGGCATTATTATCGCAGGAAAAATTGATTTGATGAATCTGTAAATGAATCAATAAATATATTTGAAAGATGTTGACTCTATTTTAGGTATAGAACGTATGCAAATTCCAAAATAGTTTCATCGGAATCTGAAATGCAATACCAATTAGGTCGAGCCGATAATATTTAGGGCGTATTTTGTATTTGCTGAAAAAATCACTGCACACTTGTTTGCTTGTGAAAAAGATTACACAGTGTGATGGATGTTGTCGCAGTTAGTTTTATTCTGCTCCCCGTTTATCATTATGTTCTGACATCTGCAATTTAAAAAACTGCAATTATTTTTTCAGTTGAATAACATTTTGTTTTGTTAAAATGTTGACGACTGCTTGTAATCATTTCATCATTATTTTACTAATTGTAATTAATTGAAGTAAATCAATTCAGTAGACGGTTTTAAAGGAAAGGAAAAGTGCTTGTAAATCTAAGCCTCCACCGCACTTCAGCCTACATGTTGAACATTAAATGTCCTCCTAGTAAGGCAGACCGTGAACGGATTATTAATTTTAAAACATTGGCTATTCTTGCATGAAAACTGGCAAGCCTGAGCTTAGCCAAACAAACCATTTGAAAGTAACAACTCCAGCCCATTTACAAGTATTCCTTCTACTACGGTCTTCTGAACGTTGGAACAATAAAACCGTCATCCCATCAACTTCGTACCACACAGAGCCCGACAGGCTAAGAACAATATAATAAGGCACCCTTTGTAATGGAGCTGTCTCAAAATGTAGTCAGGGAAAGAACGCTTAGGGAATATTCTAATTTTGGCCACATTCAGTTGGCAACTTAACAAAAGGGGTTGAACTTCTCTTTTTTTTTAAATCCACTTTCGACTTTCAAGTCCAATTTAAAGTTTATTCAAAAAGAAGGTAGACTCCAGTAATCATAAGCGGTCATAATTTGGCTGCAGAAGACTTTTATACTACAGATAGACACCACAATGTCAGTTCCTACCGTTAAACCATCTAAACGTTATTGGAAGCCCCAACTTCCATCGTTCTAACACCTTAATGTCTTTGATTCGGCTCCCATTGTGTATATATTTTTAGAATTCAGGACTAAAAAGGCTTCCCTAGATTTTGACGGAAAAAGAGAAATTTTTTCGGAAGGTGTAAAGTAGACGGACGGAAGACGCTTTGTGCTCGTTGACCATTCAAGCCCAATCATATGCACGCATTAAGGATGTAATCCACTTCCACCTCCACCCACATTTCTATAATAAATAAATAATCCATATCCATTTATGAGTACCATTTCGTTCGACCCTCAATATAATTCATAGGTACCCAATAATTAAGTCCCCCTTGGGGAAGATTATTAAAACGAGCCCGTGTACGCTGTAGTATCATCGTGGTCATAAAAGGGTATAAATATATATCATCTTTGTTTTGTTCCGTAGTAAGTTGGAGTCTTGGAGTTTCCTACTACATGGTCCATCCCCGTCTTGCCATCACCGAGATACATATAAGGGACCTCTCCTCCAAAACTTGTCCTATATACAAGTATAGGCAAACATAAACATCCAAGTGATTACTTAAGGGCAAGGGGCTGCGTTAAGTGAGAGTAAAAGTCCCCCAGATCACAAGGGGAACCTTTCACATCTTCAGTCAGACATCACATCAGAGGAGGGTGGAAAGCGTAGAAGAGATCTCTCAGTCAATACCGGTCCTCCAATGGTACCACAACTTCTTGGTCCATGAAACGAGAAACGCTTACTCGACGGCTCTGTTTCTCATCGTTCCTTATAGCCCTGGTTACATGTTACATATCCACAAAACATTCCGACCTTACCAATTTACAATCTTTGAATTAATAACCCGACTACAATTTCTTGAGCCAGTTCCAAACAGTTTATACAATAACATAAATAATATACGAGCTGCAATTTGATAGTTGATACTCCGATTCCATTACAACTTACAACATTTGACAATACTACAGAAAATAGAAAACAGAAGAGTACAACTCCATCAGGCCTTCAGTGCTACGATTTATTTACAGCTTTCAACTTTAAAGTTCTCGAGTGAACTAGGAAGTGCTAACTTGCAATAAGAGAAAGACAACAGAAATTACGGAGGGATCAATAAAAACGCAGAACGCGTATTCGTATGCAAAGTTACAATCAACGTTTGACCGTAGTTCGTACTTAGCTGGTTGTGTACGTAATCTGGATTGCATCAAGAAAGTGAGCAGATGTACGCCACAGTAAATAAATTACGTAACAGCTTGTCCTTCTTCTGATCGTGTTAACCTCAAGGCTAATGGACTGTGGCCGTTACTCGGGGAGCCTTGTTTATACAAAAAGCAGTGAATTGAAAATAAGTACGTAAGCGCTGGCCGAAGACGGTGAATTTTCTGAAGATCTCCTGTCGGTGTCTTCGAAAATGAGTACCCGGGTGTGCAGTCCACCGAGTAGTATTATGGACATCCCAAGGGACCTCCAGGGTTGTCCTTCTCATGGAAATCCAACCAGTGGATCTCTCCCAGTTGCATCATCTACACAATCATCCCCTCCCCCACCGAAACCTATGCATTTTGGAAGTTCTACAAGTAGTAGTGGACATCCTACAGAGTTCACCCTGACCCTCAGGTCGAACAATGTTGCGAGATCTCTATTCGGACCCCCGCATCCTAACAGCGGTCAATACGCTCGTGACAAAGTTAAAGAGATAAAGGAGAGAGACAAGAAAAAATGGAACTTTGACTTCGACAACGAGAAGCCTCTGGAAGGACGGTAAGTTTGCGGTTTTCCTTTTAAACTAAATTAATAGCAAATCAATCTTTGGTTCAACAATCGATAACGATTTGTAGGAGTCTGGAAAAAAATATTTCCGCAAAATTTAGAAGGAACAAATGTATGCTAATAAACATTGCTTGTCGGCGTCCACCTACACCCATGCCTTTTGCATTTACATGTTATCCATTTTATTATAATAACAAATGTTTAAGTGTCAATGAACCATTTATTGGGGCTATGGGCTCAGCACAAATCTTCGTGTAGTGTGTAGTGAAGGACAGGTTATTTAAACACTTCATTGCAAATATTGCATTGGCCACAGCACTTGTAAATCTCGAGTCTCTGTTACAAAACGGTTGTAACATTTGCAATCCAATGTCTATGCATTCATAGCTTATCATTATCTTCTGGCAAATCATATTTGTAAATTGTAAATCAGCTTTCCTTATACTCAAGTACATATGTACACTCTCTGATGTTTGGACCTTTTTCCTCGTTGAGGATGGGCACACGGAAAAGCTACTGGAAAATAGTACACACATAATAATATTATCATATCATCCATAAATTCATACTCCAAGTGCAAGCATTATAAAAACGGATGTGGTTCAATTAAAGTGCCTTGCGATCAAGCGGTTGGTCAAGCCTTGAATGTCGTCATTCTAGTGATATTTTACTTTCATTCCAACTTCCTTAACTTTCTGCAACCAATTATTATGTCAGTGGCTGTAATGGAAGTTCATTTGAAGTTTAAAAGGTTAGATTTCCGATTTATCATGACGATTTTCAATAGGAAATTATCGCATGAAGATAAAATGCATGGAATGGAAATGGTCGGACGTCGATTTAGGTATGCCTTTGTCAACTGAAAAAATAAGCAATTCCAGCAGTTAGCATGTGAGCAGGACGGAAATGCATAATGGTTAAGGTGTAGGCTGAAAATGCAAACATTAAGCTTGAGCTGAGGGGGCTTAATTATGTACAAGGAGGATAAGGATACATTGGGCATAAAGGAGGACACTGCTGGCTGGTATTTTTTTCGTTTTTTGAAGTTCACTGAACCATACAGGCGATTCTGATTGACTTAATGTTAGGAAATATCATCAACACTGTTGTCCGGAAATTTAAGGAAATCTGAAAGATAAGTACATATTTATTTGCTCATTGGGTCGGGCTCTGTTGGGTTAGTTGGATGTTGAACGATGATGAGCTATTATTCTTTATGGCAATTGCATGCTTTGAGTGATTTAGATGTAAAGAGCTTCGTTAGAGAATGACAATGGATAAAAAGCACGTGCTATTTTGAATTGCAAAAAACAATGCATACCGTATATATTATTATTATCTTCCATCCGACCAAACATTAGACTTTGGCAGACCCTGTGGTGTCTTCTCGGATACATATTTGCATGTTCTGTGGCTGGGGGCTCACTTCAGTCTGAAATAACTGATGTCTTCATGGCTATAAATAAACCGTCCATAGAGTGTAATACATTTTTATGGCCGGTCTTGTTGTGACTCTGATAAATTAATCATAAAACATGCCAGCGAGTCGAGTAGTGTACAGTTCACAGCTTGGGATGTGATGCGATTTTTGCAATTGCGTAAACACAAGGAATTGGGGGGATTTATCAGGCAGCTATAAGCGATATAACGGATGACATACTTTCTTTTCGTCTTCATGTAGTTTAACAAATGAGTCAGTTTTCTGCAGATAAAAACTTCCAAGACATGATTACATTGTGTCCGTAGAAAAATTCTCGCGTCAGTCAATACTAAGTAGATATCTACGACCTATGGATTTTGAACCGCAGTAAGTTGTTTGTCCTTCTTTAATAAGCATTGAATATTAAATCCACATGATGCACCAATTCAAGGTTTCTGTCACCAAAACTGTCTACAAGGCTTTTAAATATCTATGCTGACAAAGTTGTAACTTATTTAGTTGCCCGAAATATAAGATTTCAGAATCCAGTTAAAAGCAGCTGAAAAACAAATTATTGATTACGGTATCAAGTTTGCTTGACAAATTTATTTATTTCCTAGATAAGGCTCGAGGCAGAGCTAAATCTGGTGTATTGGTTAGTTATCAACCCCTCTGACTCAATAGTTAAAGTTTGTTGATCATTCGTGAAAGCATGAAGTATTGTTTGTATTGTCCATCTTTAAACGTGGCCTATTTTGTCTCTTAGTGGCTTTTAGTAACTAATTTTAAGAAAAGGGGATGCAAGACCATAATCAAATTATATGAATCAAAATATGAATGTACTCTTAAAGAATTTGACCAAGTTTGAAGATTTAAGGTTAGTATTTTTTATTGAGTTTCCTGACGGATCTTGGATAGATTTCTTCTGAGAAGATCGTCTTGACCCTTGCAACTTGAAAGTTAAAACATATTAGAAACCCTGACTATGAAATATGTATGCCTCAAGAAATTAGACAAGTCAAGTTTTTTTATGAGTAACTAAAAACTAAACTGGAAGGACTTGATTGGTACTTGTCCATACGCACTTACTGTTAAGGACGGAATAGGTTCGGTTCCCATCCCATGCCTATCTGATTGTATAATGTGTCTATGTATTATGTTACACATTCGGAGAACACTGAACGGGCAAATAATATGCAAATGAAGTGGTGATGGCCATAAACAGCTAAAAAAACGGAGGTGTGGTTAGTAAATGTGTGTGTGAAAGACTGAACTTTCCACCTAATGATCTGGATGGAATCTGCATTGCTTATTGGCTTAGTATCAAAAACAAGGGAAGAGTTTAGCATAAATTATTGATCGTGGATTTAGGTACTGGTTTTTGTGTGAAGAATTCTTCAACCTTTTGTGAAGATTTAATTTGCGAAGAGATGGTTTCGCATACAGGCAGACCGTATCGTGTATTACTGCTAGTACTATAACCCCGTTGCAAGTCAATAAAAGCCTTCATTTTGTGTGTGTGATTCATTTCAGATATCAGAAATGAGGAAAGGCTTACAATTTACAAATGGTTGATGATAGGGCATTTAGCTCGTCAAAACTGAAAGCGTTTAAAGTTTGTGATGAAGGGTCTTGTTGGATCATGAATTGAATGTGGGGATTCACAAAAGGTTTACATACGATCCTGTATTCATGTATAATACACATACACATGTATGTACCAGCATTGTTTATGATGCTTGCGAAAACATTAAAAAATTGTCACAGGCAGAGATAAGGGTATCAGGTATCATCTCTGGGGTTGCTCTCACGCACAGATTTTTTGTCTGGATTTCAATTTGCCCACATGTTAAATGCAGAATAAATCGTTACCGATTGTTCGTACCGTACTTAACTTCGTTGATTCAATTAACCAATGAAATATTGAGGGAGGAAAAAATTCTACTGATGATGAATGTGTACTAAACTGTATCGCTTTTGATTTTCCAGGTACAAGTGGGAACCGATGGGTCAATCGAAGACTACAACGGGTGGATCTAGTTTGGCTCAAGTTCCCAAAGTTTATGCCTTACCTAGAATGCCATACATTTATTCTCAAACAGCTACAGCAACATCACAAGCAAATGCAGCCCTGAATGATCGCCAACCTTTACTGACCTCTTTCCCACCCACGCCTGCTAAATCCTATCCTGAAGATCGGGTAATACCTGATAGGCCAGTCACTAGCGCTTCCTCATCGATGTCCTCCCATTCAAGTCATTCGTCACCGGAAAGCTCTGCGAATGTAATTGAGCATATTCACTCCATTCCGTCACCACCCTCATCTCTGGAAGAAGGGTCATCATCACCCGTAGAAGACGATTCCACACAAGGGAAGCATCTCGTTTCTACAAGGAATCGATCGAGTGCATCAAAAATCTCATCGAGTCAGCCAACCCTAAACCGTAAGTAGAAAACCGTTTTACTTGTACGCTTATACGTCATCAATCAAAATGTGGGAGTTGAGTCGTATCCAGATTTCAGGAAGTTCTCATGAAAATGAAACTGAAAGCAGCAACGTAATGTTGTAATGTAATGTAATAGCATGCCTTTTCCTGTATGTTTCAGTAGAGGAGTATGATATGTAGGAATTAACCCTAATCGCTATAAAATATATACAACAATTTTAAGCTTGAGTTGTTATGGTCCACCTAAATGACGGGACTAAACTCATCCACCCAAAAACCTAAGTTACAGAGTTCTGGGAAAGGTTACCCCTTTCCATGGGAAAGTTTTAGGATCGGTTTGCTCATCTATTAAAATCCACCCCATCAAACATAACCTGATGAGCTAAATGGGCTTAATTCGAGGGCATGGAATAAAAACAAAAGAATCCAGAATCATGTAAAGTTTACGTAATGCTTAGGCTCAAGTGGTCTAGGCACTAGAGTTGTTTTAAGTCCTCTTGTCCTTACCGACCGTGGTACTATCCATACATACAATTGGAAATACAAATAATTGGGGCTCGTGTCCAATGTGTAGTTCGTCTGCAGTTAGTTCAAAATTGTGGAGACTGTTTATCACAAGTTCCATGCAACTCTTTGGGTTGTAATCAAGGTTAATGAGTTTTAAATAGGGTTTACAACCTTCTTCTGGCGCAGTTTCACTTAGCGTTTGAGACACTCAAGAATGTCTGTAATCATGTAATGCCATCCCTGTCCTATTTTTATACTAGAGAGATAGGATTTAGGATTTATTGTTGTTCCAGCCTAATATAGCAGCTCGATTGTAAAGTTTTACACTATCTCTATGCAAGACACGGAACGTCTTTTAGTAACCCAAGATAATACGATTGGAGAGATAGTATACCAAGAGAATGGATCCATTTCAAACCCAAAAGCTCACTTAAAATCGAATGATGATGTGATTGGTATTTGTCATTTTCCTGTGTGGCATTTTGTCACCAATCGTAAAGTATTCTTGGTTGAAAGCCCCTATGCATTAATGTAACTATTTAGCTTTTAAGAGTACACTCATTTGAAAAGTCATTAGATGAAAACATCAGTATTTCAGTATTAAGAATAATAATCCATTGGCTTCCCATAACCGTGTTTATGTAAACGGATACACTATATACATAAATCCATACCTTACCGAATGCACACCTCATCAGCCTAAAGCTGCATATTTCTCGGAAAGAAAAGTATCGTTCATCCACGCCTTTATTATTGGCTACTCATTATCACTTTAGTAAACCGCGACAGCGCTTCGGTCGACACCGACATTTTAAGTGCAAAGGTGGATCGTCGATAAGGAAGTCTCAGGCTACTGATGGATACTCCCTTTAAATGTTAAAATGAGGGACCAAACCTGATTACGCAATTTGAAACCTAGAAGGATTTTACGGTCCAAGTCTCCCCGATAAAATGTTTATTGAATTCCTTAGTACGTGCGACGAACAAACATATGGAACCTCAAGAAAGTGGTCATGTCCTGTATATCAGTACGTAGCTATGTATCAGTATGCCGTAGCCTTCTTGGTGACAACATTTATGTTGGATCATCGTAAGACCATCATTACGTCTAAACGCATCTGCTTCTAATATTCCCCGTCTTATGAAAGAAGGCCAGCCTCCAACGACTCCAACCAGAGGTTACTAGAGTTTCCTAATCACCCGGAGAAGAAGAATAGTTTTGTGTATTTATGTTACATACTACTATTCCTAATGGAAATACAGCTGGAGTGTAAAATAGAGTATAAATATTTACAACATCAGTATGGCTTCTCGTAGTTTGGTATCGAGCTGAAGTTATGGAAGTATGGTATGGCATTTAGTAGTTCCACTTGAAATAGTGTCGCTATGCCTCGTAAAGTTGATATAAATTAGCTCATAGGAATTGCAGAAGAGCGTGGAGTCAATATACAAAGGTGTGCTAGGAGGGAATTCAATACTCACTTTCCAGCAGTAGTAGCCTTCTTCTTATTGTCAGTTTTAAACACCTTTAGTTCAGATATTCATCACATTATGCATATAATACACTTATGATTAAATATGAACCTTTTAAACCCATATCCTTTCTAGCTAAGGCCAATGCGACTACAGATACATATTAAAGGCAGCTGCATAGTTTAGCTGGTAGTTGATACTTGATATATTTGTCTTGAATATTGAAGGAGGTTAAGTTAAAGTTTAAACACAAACACATCCGCAGATGAGCTCATGTTGCCATTTACTATTATATATGTGTGGTAATTTTTTAAGGTTTAAAATTACTTCCAAGAATATGGAGCATATCAGTAAGATAAATATTTGGAAGTGCAAAGAATCCTATTTGACAGAGTCATATCCAATCCAAGTCCAATGTCATTATATCATCGTGCATGGTGTAATGTGTATTTAATAGGACTATTCCATTGCATCTGCTCCCATCAGCTTTATCTAATAAGTTCTTTAGATGTTAAAGGAGGAGGAAGAAGCAGAAGGTAGTTCCTTGGCGTTTCATCGTGTTGTATCTGCTAGTTTTTTTGTTAAGTTTATGTTTTGTTGTTTCCAAGATAAATGCGTCTTGTTGTCCAAGTGATGCTTTATCTTCGAAGGAATTGGCGGGAAGAGAGTTGTCATTTGTTCAGAAGGTTAAGCAACTGCAACTACCGCTTCCTTATATGTATCCTGGTACATAATAATAATAAGCCTCCCTTCTTCTTCAACCTCTTACATCGTAGGTTGCTAACGTTTACGTTTGGCTCTAGCTTGACGATGAGATGTTGATGATGATGATGATGATGATGATAGAAAGAACATATGGTCAGCCGGTCCTTTCCATCCTTCATCTCGGGTATTATATTATTCCACGTAGTTTGTATTATAGTAAAGTAATTGTAGTAAGACGACGGAGCAGGAGTATTTTTGTAGTTTTTTCAACAACGACCATCTCCTCTCCTAATCATCCTTGTACAAATCCAGTGGAATCGACTACAATCCTACCCTGCTATGGTCCTATGCTTCCATCTTATCTTAGACACCAAGCAAGCTAGGAAGGAGCTAAGCGAACCTTTACAAATAAAAGGCTACGTTACGTACGTTCATAATATAATACGATATTTAGGCGATGGTTTTAAACTGGAAAGTTTTCTTTGGTTTAAGAAAAGAGGATGCTAAGCCAGAGGTCTGTTAGTATAGACAAGAGCCCTGACTACTTCTTCTTGTCATTACTAAGCCAAGCTAAAGAGAGGCTCTTTAACCTCTATACTTACGAACATGGACTGATTGCTGAGGTAGCTTGGGACTTTTGGGTCAATGCCTTATACACTTACTGGTCATACAACTATATGCAATGCATCATCATCAGCCTATGAGTCAGAGGATTAGGTAGGTAGTTCCAGCTTGTTGTATTGTGACTAGATATTTTACGAGGGTCTGCAGAAGAAGGACGAAAACCTCAGGTACCAAAAACCACCGTATTTTCCCATTATGTATTACAATTACATACACCGAAGGTTACTTACCTTACAACTCACAGCTATCAAAGCTGGGACTGGGAAGGATTGGGTATTAAAAAGTGTAAGACGAACAGGGAGAATCATCAAGGCATACTAAATCTAAAAATGAGTAGCTAAGGCATGGTTTGTCCAGTATCTTTAAACCTTTTGAAGAAATACATAAATCTCTATTATAGGGCACCTTTAACTACCAAGGACTCATGGTCTCTCTCTCTCTCTATGCACAGGGATAAGGATAATTCTGTGCGTATGATGATCCTATGTCTGTTAAAAGGCTCAAAGATCCCTTCTGGCAGGGGTGTAGTAAATGAAAGAAGTAGTAAAATAGTCAAGCCCCAAGCCAATCGTCTTGAAGAAGCCCTGAAGACGCACATTTTCGTTCCGTCTGGCTTCTTCCCTCCTTAAAGTCCCTTGTTCCTTTTCTTCTGTCAAGATGTTTACGTCGTAAGTCGTAGTATAATGTCAAGATGTTTCCTCATCCCAAGAAAATGTAGCCTTATAGTGGGGCAAAAAATAGCTCTAAAGGATAGTTCTTATATAATGCTGTAGAGTAGTGTAGAGTAGGAAACGTTAGGGTTTTGAGACTTGAGTCGTGTGTATTTAGATAAGCCTTAAGGGGCTGCTGGCATCGGTCGTCAGTCTTTGGGTTTTGGCTTCTTCTTTCCTCTCGTAAGATAAAACGGCCTTGTTGAGGGCTGTAACAGCGTTGAGTTGCGTAAGTTCCGTGCATGGATGATGCATCATATCGATGAACGATGGACTGATATCAAAGTTAAAGGACTGATTGTCTCAAAAAGAAGGGGGATGATGGGGGATGTTGTAGATTGTAAGTTGTAGAGGCATTGGTTTGTTTCTTCATGATAAAATAGTGTCGGTCCATTGGCTGGTGTAGCTAAGTTGTATTGAATAGTGGTTTCTTTCTTTCGAAAGCCTTAAGGTTATGTGCATGGCTTTAACATCTTTACTTGGTCGGAGGGGACACGGACGACTCGACCGTCAATAATCAGAGGGTACACGTCATACAAGAGAGGTACGTTGTGTAAAGTATATACGGCTGTGTGGAATAAAAGCTGAACTGAATGTAGAATAAGAAGCAGGGACTTTGACGATAGAAGATGAGAAGGAGATGCACATAGAACATAAGGTTTTTTTCGCCTTGAGATTTCTTTCTTGATGAAAGAAAAAAGGATGGTTGGGTGTTATCTTGCAGGTGTGCAGGTCGGGCTATTGAGGAGAGATGGTGAAAATGCTGATATAATAATATTACAAGATTGGTAGGGAAAGATTTGGAGTTTTCTTTCAAGATAAACGCGTAATTCAGAGAAAAGGTTTGTCCAGCCGATGTTAATGTTCAGAATTGCGCCCCAGAGCAGCACATGTGATTTAATGGAAGTTTGTGACCTGACCCTGCCCTCCTGTATCTTTGTCCTCCTCTCCAGTCAAGACTCAAGAGAAGGACTCAAATGTTATAATCTTAGCCTTCACTTAAAAGTTTTCAAGAGTAAGGAGAAGGTATATAATTCAGATTTAGTTCATCCTTCCTTATTGTTAACTTTATGATGATTCGAGTAAACATTATAAGGGAAGGAAAAATCTTCAAATACTACGAGCCTTTCAACGCTCCTTTGATTCATAATCCTCTTGTAGTGAGTAAGGCCCGGATATTATCTTGAAAGTATGTCACTCGTACGGGTTATAAACATGAAACATGAATTATGTAAGAGGAAGGAGAGGGTTAATGCCTAAATTAAATGCAAGTTGTTGAGCTGGGGATGCTGGTATGGTTGAGTGAAATTTTAGATGATGGGTGTAGCCTGGTTGATTTCATTTCCCTTATGTACATACAATGAAATGGATATATTTTTTAAGTTACCACGTGTTAGGATTTTAGGGTTGGATGGAGATAAAAATGCTGAAATATTAAAAACCGAAAGTTATTATGAGCCAAGAGGCAAGTGCATTCCATGGATATTTAAAGACATTCAACATTTATTACAAATTATACATCACGTATGTTAAATGCATACCTTCTATAACTTCTTGCCCTTTCGATCTTCAAAGTCTTCAAAGTTGAACGTGGATGTAATGCGCCAGGAGCAGTTGGATTATTTGTAACGATAAGCGATCTTTATGAAGGATTTTTTAAATCTCTGCATGGGAGGCTCATTTCTGGATGGAATTTACCTTCACGTCCTTATCTCTGATCTGGAATCTAGAATATCTGACTGCACACTGCATATATTATTACATAACATAATGTGAACCCTGATTCATTGGGGAAAACACAATCGCATTCCATTGATAGATAATGTGGGCTTTGAAGAGAGGTGTTTTGTTATTGAAGCTCCAACTCCATTCATCAAAGCAAGTTTATGAAGAAATCAGTGGTTGGTCGTTGGCCGACCGGTCACCTTAGAGTTGGAGTCAATTGTTGAATTATTGACCGACCGACCGCTCTCTTCGAGAATTGTCTGAAAAGAGATTGCATTCATTCTTGCACTATTATTCATGTAGTGTTACTCAATATTAAATTGAGTTAGGAAAGCAATGTCCCATTCTACTTTTCTTCTCCTTAACTTGATATTTCTCAATGAGAATTTCAAGTTTCAAACAAGTATAGCGGGCTATCGTCGAGTTGAAAGTCTACTGCCTACGTTATGCTTCACATTTTGCGATGTCCATTCAATTGAGGAAAAGGTAATCGGACGTTTCTCAAGCCTAGATACCAACGAACAAGACAACGCTATCAGAGCTTCAGAAATTCCGTGTTAACAGTTTCAAAAACCCTCCATGAATGAAATGAATATATGATAGAGTGTAAGAGTGTTGCAACCTTTAGACTTTTTCGTTTTAAAACTGATAGACTGTGTTTGGTTGGGTTCATACCATGCCTGGACTGTAGTAATGCCTGTCTGCATGAGGTCAAATTTAAATTGAAACTTTATTGTGGATGAAGAATATCGTAGACATAATAATACATCATTGGGATCTGATCTCCAATCTTGATTCTCGGAATGTCTGGCTCTGAATTCTGTTGCTCAGGTTCAGTTGTACTGATTAGGCTGAGGGGAATAAGTTTTGAGCGTTATGGGCCGACAGCTTGTGGACATTTGGTGCCATAGGAAGTCGAACTAAGGAAGGTAAAGAGTCAAGAGGGTCGATAAAAATCAGAAATTTGATTAGCTGAGTCAACTATATTTTATGGAGGATGAGAAGATGCTTGTTGGAACTCTTAAAACAAGCATAGCTTAAGTATACCTACATAATATACTTAATATAAAATGTGGTCAAGTAGTCCAAGTGGTACTGAAAATAAACGCTTAAACATTCACGGTATGCATGTTACATTTCTTAACCTCGAGACTCGATACCAGCTGTAAGTCTCGCAAGAAATGTTTATGTGGTAGTAAATCGAGCATGAACAACATATTCCTAGGTAACCTACTTTTTAATCCCGTCTGATGAATACAAATCCGGCTCTCCATCTTGATTTTGTATTTTAAGAGCGATTTAATACTTGCGGATTGATGAGCGTCAAGAGTCAAAAGTCAATGGTTGTGAATAAAGTGGGAAGGACTGACTTATAGTAGGTAAAGTATGGAGCCTAGTCTGCGAATTTAAATGAAGCCAACATGAAATGGAACAAGTTGTTGTAAAAATGAGGTCAAAGTTTATCTTAAGGGGAAATGAGATTTTCGATAGAACTGAGAACTACTTCGTACGAATAAGTATGTGTATTTGGAACACTTGGAAGCATGAACAAGATTTACAACATTTTACTATATGTGTTATATATTATGGATGGCTGGATGGGTTCCATTTGTAATAAATTTGCATACATTCATTTACTTGTCAGTTTACTACCAGTATGGATTATCTCGCATAAGGGTTCAGCTTTTTGGAATTGAAATTCAAATCCTATGTATTATTTATCGGTACTGTGTATAAATATATCTTAGTGGTGTATGCATGGTACAAATCATTAAAGGGGAAGTCAACTGTTGACTGTGGGATGCTGTAGTTTAAATAGTTTGCAATTTAACACGGAGATTGGATTTGGTCATGGTTTTATTTAATCGGATTCTGGTGGACGTCAAATGAATGGGTGGAGTGTGAAGCTTAGTCTTAATTATTATAGTATGCAAATTCTATTGGATTAAAATCGATAAAGGATCACTGCTACCTACAATTTCAGTTGAACTTGACTGATGACACTTGGGCTCATGTGTCATGGTAAATCTGGGAGTGTCATTGACGGATAAATAAAACATGAACGTAGTGATGGATTGGAATGGAAAATATTCAGAAGGATACAATCGTATTGTTTCATAGTGAACTTTGAATTTCACAGTGTGATACTTTGACTCAAATATATTACTAGCTAGTCGTTGTACAGAGTTGTTAGTTCCTTCCAGAATTTGACGGTGTATCGTTTCACGTACTGATAGGTTCATAGGTGTGGCTGGCTGCCACGGACTTTATTAGCTTGAAGCTGAAAAAGTGAAATTTCAATAGGACTAGGTCGATAAGTGAATATGATACCAGTCGGCGAGTGAAGTAGACTTCGTCTACGTATATGAACGGAGTCGGTTTTTTATTCGAATTCTTTAAAACTTTATATTATGTATAGCGAACGAATGAGAAAGAGTAGTTTTCATGGATTTAAAAAAAGTAAGATTTTTTATATTTTGTATGCATCTATTTCTCAAGAATTTAAAAGGGGGTTTTTAAACTGGAATCTGAAGGCGGTCCTTTATTTGCTGGGATTTAGATTTGTGGTTTAATAATTTTCATGAGTAAAAAATTCTGCCAAGTCCTTGATTATGGTTACCGAGTTTATTGTCTAAACCAACTCAATCATGGTTGAAGTGATCAACTGGTTTTGTTTTACTTGAAGTTAATGAGCAACTCAACTCGGACATTTTGAAATCAAGGGAATGAACAAAAATCTGAATGGCTTAATGACCAAATGTTTTTTCTTTTAATTTCAGAGTTTATGCCTACGAGAAAGCGACCTGCACACACTCGAACGACATCCCCTTCGGCGGAGAAGAAAGCTCATTTATAACAAGCTGGACTGTAACCTGCCGTCTGTGAATTTTCTGCAGAAGATGAAGGGTTAACGGTTTTGTCTTCCATCAAGCATCGTAGTTTAAAAATTGAGTACTTCTCACGCCGAAGTCCAGAGAAATCATCCTTAGATGTTGAATTTAGACACCCTAACTAAACAAGTAGATTTTCATCAGCAGGCTGCTTCCATTGTTTTAAGTTTATAGTCCTTAAGTTCGAGTACTTTTGGCCAAGATCCTCGTACAGTTTAAATTAATTATAAGAACTCTTATTGTGCCACAACCAAAATTGTTTAGCTGAAAACGCAATCGCATCGCAATCAATCATTTTTATTTGCAATCTTTCAATGGAAAATCAAAATAGATGAAACTGGATTTATATTTACGTGTAATTATGATTTAAGATGAAAATAGCTTTATTATTTCCAGTTCATGGCGTAATATCAAAATCAGAATCATTTATATAATTTAATAACCGTGTACAATCTCCATAAGAAATGTTATTCAAAAGGGTGGAGGCATTATATTTTAGAATGTAGCTTGGGGAGTCAAGCCTTTAGAGTTACGCTGTCTTGTAGCAGTAGTTACTTAGTAATAGTTTGAGTTAAATAGGTAATGGTTAGTATAAATTAACTTATTTATTGGGAGGATATATATACAGATATTCCAATAGTCACCCTTTTCCGTTTACGCTTAAAATCAACGCTTCAACTTGTGTAAGTTATATGAAAGAGTAAGTTAGTTAGTGTTACACTTAGCTTAAGATACAATGGATTTAAGAAGTTAGCTTTTTTGGATTTCCAAAACCCAAGGACAGTACGTATAGTTTAACCAAGTTTCAAATCTCGTTAGATCTCCTTTTTTGAAAGAACTCTGGTGGAATTGGTTTTTTTTAAATGCATAA
Source organism: Desoria olivacea (assembly GCA_034695115.1). Taxonomy (NCBI): domain Eukaryota; kingdom Metazoa; phylum Arthropoda; class Collembola; order Entomobryomorpha; family Isotomidae; genus Desoria; species Desoria olivacea. Next base: position 43,342 of record JAQFZA010000089.1, on the reverse strand, counting down.
TACAGGTGGATGCAAGAATACGTTCTCATTATGAAATTAGGAATTCAAGTTTAATATTGCTAGGTGGACAGACCCACGGGCTTTCTTAGGTTTAAAAATATTTTATTATGTGGCTGAGTTCTAGACAAAGAATTGGTACGGCTTTTTAACGATTTAGAACGATCTCCATTTTGCTGCTAGCAGTTTATGATTGTAACAGGTTTTAACTACCCTTTCCATAAATCACTCATCATCACTCAAATAATTATAAAATAGGTGAAAGATTATGTACTCTCATATCGTAGATAACTTTTACATGCAAAGTTCAGGCTCATACGAAATTCATCTCTGCTAATTTCACTTACACTTACACTTTCACTCCCAATTTTGGACCTTGGACTGGAAGAGTGACACTTTTATCAGGCTCGACTAAAATCACGGTTTGTGACGTTTACTAAAATGCGGTTTAAATCGTTGAAGGACATGTAGACTATATTATCATTACTTCATAATTAGGTTTAGATTAGGATCTTCCCGTTATTTTATTAAACAAAGCTTTAATCCTTATCCTTTTGTGAAGAGTTCTTATTACTTAAGAAGTTTTACGAATTGTGATTTTTTTAAACTGCTGTACAGAGATGTAAATTATACTGCATTACTCGAAGACGACAAAAATAATTTGTTGACTTATGGAAAAATAAAGAGTCTATTTTTTGTACTTTAGCATAAAGACTGTGATACTGTGAACTAACCCGAACATTGATTACTTTTAACCGCCAGCTGTCCATTGCACTTTCGAGCTCTTTCGAGCGACTCATGACCTTTTATTCCATCGACGAAGCCGATCAACCATTACAGTTACTGGCAACAAATTATACCATCTTTGACACGGAACTCTTGAACGCTTTTGGTTACACCGACCGTTAAGATGATAATATGATCATCGGAGAAAAAGCGTTTACCGGACGGAATTTAAACAACATCCTCTTGATTGACAACGTAACTGATCAACTGATAACAAAGGACGCAGGTATTCAAAAGCCAACAAAAAAAAGTTTGACATTTACTGTACAACTGCTACTGACCGAGACTTTTGCATTACAAAATTGCTTTAGATAACTTGTTATGGATTAAAAAGTATTCATGTGCTAGGAAAGCAATATTTGATTTCAGTTGACGATGATACAGCAATAATTTTGATCAACCAATAGATCAGTTAGTGTTATAAGGATTCCAAAGCTCATAGACATTGCAATACCAAAAGAATTCACACGATTCGATTTGTGGCTCATGCCTGATATTATTGCCGAGTAGACGATAGATTGGATACAAATCTGTATAGGGTGTAGGGTATTAAGACCGAGGCTACGATTAGTTGAGCTTGAAACTTTAAGATTGGGCATTAGCTTGTGGGAATGAAAAAAAAAACCTTTTCGGAGTGAACATAGAAATCCCCGGTTGCAATAGAAGGGATAAGAATATAAAATCAACAGTCGAAGAGTACAAAGTGACTGGTCTCATGCACCACTGAGAAGGTATTTATATTAATGTCCCATAGTTTAAAAAAACAGGATCCTAGGATCGATTGCGGAATCACGTACAATTCAGCTTTTTTTCTCATCATCTCAAAAAACCGGACGCGAAATTAATAGAATTGTATTTCATAAATTCAGTATGTCCCAATATATCATTCGTATATAACATGGTCACAGCCTTAAACACACTATCCACACTTCACCACAAATTAGCCAAACATACCTGTAAGCTAATTGGCTATTAAGTTCACCGGCTTGATTACTATCAAAGATTCACAAGTTCTACAACTCAAACAAAAAAAGGGATTGGAAAAGGGGATACTGTTTGTATGTAAAAAAAAAAAAAAAAAAATCCATACGAGCCCTCCGTTAGAATTTCCATTCTTACTCATTCACCGTTCCAAATCTCATGTACTTTAATGTATTCAAATAAAAATAATATTAGGATTTATGAATTTATGAGCGTAATCAACTCCATTGAATTAATCCAGTATATGATAGCCCAGGCAGGTATATAATCTAAAGGGATTTGGGTTTCTAAACAGCTAACATTTCTGTTTAAACAGTTTAAAGCTCCTTTTATTCACATTTTAACAATTCTTTGAAATTATTACAATCCCAGAATGATTATGTACATAAGGGGGAAAAGGCTTGCTTGCATTGGAAGATTCGTGGGAAGCTATTTAAGGTAAACATTATTCGAAAATAATCTAAAGGAAATGCCTCCCACCCACGTAGTACTTTACTTGGTTTGGTATAGTACCCACCCGGATTAAATACACAAAGGGATTAACTATCATAACTATTTACTATTTACAATAGCACACAATTACTGCTTTTCATTATGAATCGGGATTAAAGGCCAAATAGCTTTTTCTTTACTTTTACTTTAAAACTTTAAACTTTAAACTACAAAACTCATCTACCTTTTACAAGTTTGGTCGCCTATTGGTCTCAGTTAAAGACCGCCAGGAATCTTAAAATCGTAATACTTAAGATTGTTACGGATTACAGAAACATATGAGTGCAAATCTTTGTGAAAATAAGCCCACCCAGCTATTTAAGAACTAAACTAGGCGTATGAAGTATATAGATTAGCAAGCGGAATTCAATGTCCGAAGGAAGGAGCTCTAATTGTTATTTTACAAGAGGGATGATTATGACAAGGTAATTAGCTTGGTCGGTTAGAGGTGTGGAGAACTAGCTTGTCACTTTTGTCATAATCTAGTGTACAAAACATCCACTACTACACAGCTACACAACAGAAATATCAAACTAATGTCTACGTGACGGTGACACATGTCGAGTCGATGTCAAACCCACCCACATCGATGCCGTTAACAAAAGCAGGAACACATGAATACCTAACGTGCAGATGAAAAGAGCCTTGTTGTTGTGCTAACTAATTAAACACCGACTTTTGCTGTTTGTCTACGAGGTTCTAATTTATTGTCAAGGAAAGCTAATCCTCCGCTGCGTTGATCTCAGTCTTATACTGCAACAGTGAGAAAAAGTAAGAGTAATAATAATATATCTAAATCTGCTGGAAATATATACATGTATTTAATGTGAATGGTAGGTCGGACGTATTTTTCTAAATACTCTGCTGCGCTCCAGAGTAACAGATTAATAAACGCTATTAAAAACGGTAGATACAGCTAGTTAGGAAACACACTTGATTCGTATTCCTTGATCTTGAAAATAGGTTATAGCTGTAAAAAGTCTATAGAGTTTGAAATGATGGTGCGATTATAGAATTTAAGAGTATGAATTTGTTATTTAAATTACTGATATACAATTTAAGATATTTAAATAATCCAAACGACTACATGAATGTTGATGCTTACTCATGAAATCACATTTATATGAAGGACGTTTTTGGAGTTATTTGCCTGGAGACTGGAGTAAATAGTGTTAAGTGCAAATGCTTTGGCAAGGATTCACAGCGATTCCATGATTAGCATTTAGCACATAAATACAGTCGTTTGACGTTGAAGCACTAAGGTATGATGTAAGTAAGCGTAATCTTTGGTTTGGGTTGGTTAAAGCATGTATTGTTGTATCTCTACGGCAGGAGATATATATCTTGTGGTCAGGTTTGGGTTTAGCGATTTAGTCTGAGTAGGTTTAGTTTTAATCAAGTGCCCTTTATAATATATGTACTCGGTATAAGGGATGATGTTATGGTTGATGGCAAATAAACATTTCACGGTTTTTGGGAAAGCAGAATATACTTTAACCCTTTTGTGTCATGGTGTTGTTTATTTACTCATTTATCCAGCATCTAAAATTCCACATGGACTTGTTGAAAAATCCTATGCATTTGGACAAGAAAACTTCAATAATGCGTACATACATCCAAATACATATAATATATAATGCACAATGAATAACAAGGTAGCTCCTGCAGTTTGTCTCATTGTTGATTCGATTCCTGTAAGGATGATTTCAAATTTAGAACATTCATTGTCCTCATTTAACAACGCACATATACAAGCGCCTTTATACCTTGGGGTTTATTTCACGGTTATAAGATTGAGCTTGGAAATGCTGGGATGTTGTTCGTTGTTCTTTTATGGAGTTTGATTGTTGATGCATACCTGGTTTCGTCTTCTGCTTATTCACATACCTAATGTGCATTCAATACATTTGCTTACAGGACTTACCTCTGAAAACGGTTTACTACATCCAACATCATAGAATGAACAATCTTAAGAAGAATTCTTCAGCATCATGAACATCCATCCTCTTTTTGCCATGCCTTTTCGGGGCCTACTCCGTTGGAGGTTATAATATTACTTATTGAGAAATCGGATCCTGGCTTAGTTGGTGATTGCATTGTGTGAAATGAAGGAGCACCGTTCAATAACAAGGCCTAATGCAATCTCTAAACCTCTGGATACAAGTGGATATATATTATAATATTATTCCTCGACTCTAAGCCTGAACTCTGGAGGGAATAAAAATGTTAAATAGAGTACGGTCTATATGACATGGAGGGTTGTAAACATTTTCTAAAGGCGTCGAGCAGTCTGCTCGCTCTGGCTCTCTTAATTTTTAAATTACTTGGCTAGCTATATTCTTCATAGACTCAAGGCTTGTATTTTCGTCCCGTCGTTCTCATCTCTCCTTTATCGTCCTAAGGTATGTAAACTGAGACCCCAACACCCAATACCAACCAAGCCAAAGTGTCAGAGAGGCATAAATGCATTAAAATAAAATAAAAAGACGGAGAGGAGGACATTATTATGCTTCGGCTCTTACATCTTCGGGCTTTCTTCAACAATCTTACCATGAAGTCTTAAAGGTCTCTTACAGGACACAAGATTAGCTTCCCTATATTATATTACGAGGCTATATATTATGCAGTATCAGTATCTATAACTTGTTCTCCCTCTCACGAGACCATCTCCTGTTTTCCAAGAGGTACAAAATATTCGTCTCATAATAGTCATAATTCATCGGGAGTAGGAGAAGTGAAATAAAATCCGTGAGGGCAGCGTCCACGAATATTTACTCCCCATGAATTCTGTACAAGCCATTACCTATAGCACTACCATTTGAACCGTTCCATGCCAAGCTGTCTGCCATAACCGGGAGACTCTCTCTCTCTCTCTAAGATAGGATTTCCTCATCTATTCATCCACATAAATATATAAAGGAGTCTAATCTCTTGAATAGGAGAGAAATACCTTGAATAAAATCCAGCTAGGTCACAGCCATAATATAATATTATATTACAGGTAAAGGGTCGGGCTGGAGGAAGTCCAAAATTACTTGTTGCCGGAGATCTGTTCCTGTACAAATGGTTTAGTATGCTATAACACTTTTAGATCGGTTTACAGGCCGTTGGCTTGTTTGCCCCTAATCATAAATATAGCTGTCTCATATCATAACTGAGCAAGCGAGAAGAAGTAAAAACATTTTTTTAAGAGTCAGAGAGCATTGTGAGTGTCACTTTATTATCGTATATTACCTAAGCTTCAGAATGTGACTGCCTCGTATATAAATCCTAGGTTAATTACGTTTTGCATTCTTCAGGCCTTTTGGCTAAATAACGGTTGAATGACTCCAATAAAATAAAATTCTGAATCATTTGACTATAATTAATCTTCAAAGGCAGAGAGGCATGTTGCATTTCTTCTCAGCTGTATTTTATGCTTTGACATCAAAACATCAAATTAAGGATTTTATGAGACAGACTGTTTTGGCATTTGTTATTCCGTTTCATGCTGCAGGACATAAAAATGTGGAACTAAATCATGTCACAATATTGCATATGTGTGGAATTGTGGTTTATTACTACATGTTACTACGAGCTGTACGTTTTATCGCAGATCGTGTAGTTTTATTAGGTCATTCCAACATTGAACATTGTCGTAAATAGAAGATACACACAACAGGCATAATAATATTCGTATGTAAATGAAAATGGGGAACACTTCTCTGTTTATTTTCCCACAGAATCGTCGTATTCCAATTTTCTCGTTTGTTTGTCCTTTTCCTAATCTGCCGTTAAATGATCCAATTTAACCCAAAAACTTACACTGATATGAACACATCGAGATCATGCGACCAAATCATGCCTGATTCCTAGTGCAGTGTATGCATGAACTTATGAAGATATTTAGTTGTGGATTTATTTTAAATCAAATATCATGCAGATGCACGTAATGAGCAAAATATTATTAATTATTATTAACATTGGTGCGGTTTATGATTTACAGTTAAAAATGCAGATTATCTATTCCTCTGCTCCAGACATCCATATCCATTAGGGGTTCAGATAGAAGAATCACAACAGCTTTTTATTTTAGTATCTGTAGACACTCATACAGCTTTTCGAGATAATGTGGTGTGGTTGCTGTTGGTTGTGATTTATGATTTGATTGCACATTGCATCGCCACTCCAGCCTGTTTGTCTCTCTCAGTCTTTAAAAGTCCAATAGGCTAAAGGCGAAGCAGTTTTATTTTAAAATCCAATCGCTCATCCCATGTCACACTTTCAACAAGGTTCCTTTGTGAATTGAATAAAAATATTGGTAGTCTTCCTCATGCTTGGACAAAGGGTCAGATGTCAGATTAGAATTTTTTCTTGATTTCCCGACTCTTGGTACACAATGGTTTCAAGTTCTAACCTGAAAGCTTGTTTTCCTGTACACTCTGTTCAAATTGTGAGTGCAATGACATGCTATTTGATAAGTCAACGAGGAGAAATTAAAAAATCTCCCAGCCACAGGTAGGGAGATTTTTTACCACGTTACATTGGGCAGGGTCGTGGATTTGCCATTATATTTGTACTTCGTATACTGTTTGTGTTGGACAAGTCGTTCCTTGTTTTCGGTGCAGGTGTATGCAGTGACATGTAGGATTGAAGTGGTCTAGAAACGTACTCGAATATAGCATTGTTCTTACAGTAAACAAAGATAAGCCAACATATTTGCAATCCACGTAATACTGTTTACCAACTATATGCGATTACATTGTAACAAAACGTTCTCGCGACACGATTGACAATTCCAGGATACTTAAAGTACATCATTCAATAGGTTGTCGATCATTAGGAGTATTCTCTGTAAAAAATACAGGAACGAATCTTAAGTGTTCAATCAAAATAAATGAGCGGTCGTGCCCTGCAGTCTACTACAGTCGTCAATAAAATGACAAATACTGCATACAGATACCCCTTTTAATTTGTTCACCACTTCCTGGACACCAACATTTTGCTGATTACCTTTGATGCTTCGGAGCTTAGGGTAACCAGTTATCCAATGAACATCATAACTCTCGTCGTCTCCATCACTTTCTCTACCGCGTTGTACTCGTATGTGCATTTCACTGTGTGTCGAGGTACATCATGCATTTCGCAGCGATACCAGGTTGAAATTGGAAAACTTCTCTGCCTATAGTATTCGTTGCGGGTATTTGATAATTTTGATTACATGTTCAAGCGACGGCAAAAAATTCAAATCATTGTCGTCATCGAAGATCCTTGAGAATGAAATGAAAATTCGGCACTGGAATTTAGGTACATACATATAAGTACCTGTTTTATTCAGATTTCTAGGTACTAGATTTGAGTAGATATGATTTGTACGTGTATAGAATCTAAATTCCTGAAATTGAAGGTAGAGGAGTGCCTGAGAAATGTATGAATGTAGATATGTGCGAAGTATGGACAGCAGAATAATAGTCTAACAATGATATCCCTCAGTCCCGTCTTAAAAAATTGCGTTAGCTTTAGGCACAGAGATCTCTGATATTCTTCCTGTGAAATTAAACGTAGGATGAGAGAGTTGAGAAGAAGTAAAGATAATTATAGGTTGTGGGCTGGAGAAATCTCTATAATGCCTCTCCAGAGTGCCTAACACATTAAAAATAAGTAACAAGATCGGTGCTAATCTAAGATACTACTATTCTATCATAGACTCAACACACATATTTTAAAGAATCACACGTATACATCTTATTGCAGACTTGAAAGGTTAGCAAAAAAGTGTATGAATGACAAATGGTCATGTGAAATGATGTTACTACCTGCTACTGGCTGAATGCGTTCATCATAACTCATCTTGGTTTCCTTATCAAGATCCAGATCAGAAGTCATTAACTGAAGAATCAAGATATGATTTTTTCCCAGATGTACTACGGGTAGAAGCCTTAGTTTTTTGTTTCATATCACATATTAAACACCCCATTCAGTATTCAGCAATTGCAAGTTGAAGAAGCAAAGCAAAACTTGAAATTACTGTAATCATCAGTGCAAAACGGTAATTTAGACTCAAACTTGTACCTCTCATCATCATGTTAAGCACATGTTGAATTTTCCTGTGGTCTAATCAGTCAGAAAACCAGTAGGGAATTTTTTGTAGTTATTTTAAGCTTTATTCCTTGAAACCAGAAAAAGTTAGCTCTGAATTGTACCTACAGGGAAACTTATACTTGGAGCTAGGATGGAGATTTAGAGATGGAAGGAATTTAACAAAACGAAATAATATCCACCTGCAAATATGTATCCCTGTGAAGCCAAATCCCCCGAGGGGTTTCGAACCGATTCAAGCATTATATTGAACACACAAACTCAACACTGTAATACTGCAAAATAATAAGAATGTGAAGCAATGGGATTCTACTTTGTATTCCTCCTCGGGTTCTTGGAGATTACATCAAGTATAAAGGCTACATGGAATCGCTTTATATACACACGATGTACCCATCATCCTCATCCCGAATTCACAAGCACAATTGCTAGAGGCTATTGTGCAGAAGTCATCAGCATCTTGGAATTAACAACCTTGGAACCTTTCTTGCTAAAATGTAGCGTTCCGAAGTTTCCACCTGAACATGGCAATGGTAACAGAGCTATTTAAAAAAAATAGTATACTTCTTGTTGGGATCTCGTATATCTTCTGTGGACGTAAAAAGCCAAGATGCATACCGTTCTAATCTCGTATGTACTATTATTGTGGGGTAGATTATACAAAAGTAATAGGCAAACACTCTTGCTCATCCCTTTCTGTTTTTGCGTATTAGGTAAATGCTACATATGCATGAGACCGTCAACCGTAGAAGAAGTACTGGAGAAATGAACTTTGTTGGCAGGTGTTTTTCCTTGCTGGGAATGAAATTAAAGGCTGTGGAAAGGATGCATGATGTACTATACGATACTAAATAGACCTGTTAAGTAAAGTCAGAGTCTTGAGGGCCTTTGTGTAGTTGTGGAGATCGGAGTTGGTGATGATGCTGATGATGGTGGTGAAAATCAAGGATGAAAGTACGTTGATCTGACTCAGTTCACTTACCCTTTTCATTATTTAATCCTCAATTCCATTCAGCAGTTCGATTATTCATGAACTTTTTTGCTGGGCGAAATAATGAATCCCCGATGGCAAATTTAACTCATAATTCCAATTTACAAAGCTTTATTCAATTCCTTATCTATCATTTTGCTAGTCCTGGCCGATCGGAGACCTGGAATTATGCGTGGATGAAGAGGATTGAAGATTATAATGAATCGTAGAAATGCTGACGCTTAGTTGGAAGGACTTATTCAGGAATGCGGTCAAGTCATCAATTTAGGAATCACAATGTCGTAACTAATAGTCTAAAGGTGCTACCAACTTATAGTTTCTCTCCCATGGTTTATGAAGCTGTTTTGAGTTTTCTCCAAAGAGGGAAATATTAATTGATTTTTTAAAGTATGCAGTCTGGTCAGACAAAGATAACTATTATTTTTCTTCAAGTCACACATTTAAAAAATATTTCATGATTCTGGATCGGGTTTAGTGTTTATTGCATGTTCGATGTCATAAAATTACTCCAAGGATGATTGGTACCTTTCAAAAATGAAGAACAATCCTCTGACTTTGTTGCTTGATTGGATGGTTGGCCATAACCATTGAGGTATTTGACAGATCCTGGTGTTTACATTTTATATCCAGCGGAGAAGGCATAAAAACGAGCTGTGTTGACTACTTGAATTGCGATTTCAATTTCAAAGTGTTTCAGCCGTTGATTTATTTAGCTAAACATGTGAAATGTAAAACCAATCTTGTTTAATTAAAAAATGTAAACTCCTACAGCGTTTGAATGTAGAATGCTGATAGTGAATAATTACTCGTAAATTGAAACTTCTTTTTATCTGGTGAGATTGCATGTGGTTGTCAAACACCGTGGAAGAGTTTATATAATTACTACTTTTGCGTGATTCATGAACGAAACTGAGATCCAGGCCACCTTTTCTTATTGTCAAAAACTGAATTTGTAAAGTTAATGGAAAGTTTCGTCCAATCATGAAACTCGGTATGTAACTATTATATAGTCAAACCCTTAGTCCCTTGGCTTAATCCTGGTTAATCCATGGGAATGAAAAAGCTGAACTATACGAGACACCACCATACCAAGAATACCTACCGCTAACCACTGAGATTATCTAAACGAATTTTCATACCTTAATCGATTCATAATTCATAGCTTCATCCCTTACTTAAATGAATATACAAAGCGAGTAACACAGGCTATAGTCATCAGATCAACTGATCAAGACCAAAGGAATTACAATGTATAAAGAAGGAAGACATGGCCAAGGGCGTAGATTCGTCCAAATTTATATACGGGAGATGACCAGATAGGGTCAGTTAATCTGCCAGAGCCCTTGCAGGTGTTTAGAGCCCAGGTGTCAGTAAAATGACAAATCAACCCACCCCTACTCACCCCAATAAAACTTGAGCCCTGGTGAGGCCACAGCGATGTACATTCGGGCATTATAACTCATCTCAACCTGTGAAGATTTCAGAATGACTGATACAGATATAGAATTGTCTGGGGGCGAAGAAGACTTCGTGGGGGTTAAACGACAATTATTTTCCAGGTGTATGGAACAGGTCCTCGAAAGGTGGGCCCTTGTGAGAGCTTTGAAGGCACTTAATGCTCATCTTAAAAATAACTGCGATTAAAGTTAGTCATCCGTCGCCGTGATAATTCAAATTCTTTGGGCTAAGCTTTCATGATCATTTTATTTTCCCTGTCAAGTTGGATAATTCTTTATCTTCTGAACAAGAAGTAACCTTACAGTAAGGTAAAGAGTTGTAAACCTAGATCGTCATCTTCACCACCCCGACTTGTCATACAACAGTCCAGAGAATTAATGTGCTGGTCCTTCTCCTGTCATATTCACTTCCATAATGTCTCATGCCTTCATGGTTTCGTATTCTGTCTTCAGATTACGAATCTCAAGAATAATATACAATCATGACTTCTTCTAAGATGAGTAGGGTGATACTTAAGTTTCAATATGGAATTTAAATCTTGTCAACATTCTGGAATGCTGTCGTGATAGGATTTCGAGACACACTTTGCATCCAAGTAAGCACTAAAAAAAGTGACCGATTTTTTTTTATGAACGAAGCACAAATTCCATATATTCTACCTTAATTGCTTCTGCATCTTCTACTACATGTGAACTCGATTGAATACAAAGTTATCGTTAAGAACTCTACAATTGAGCCCTAACTTCATAGCCAAAAGTGAAAGAATGTACCAATTAACAAGTAGCCGAAAACAATAACTATTCAATAACACCTATGCAAACAATAGGGAAAAATATCTCTCTCATTATCATTCTCATGCAGGTATGCAACTAATATCTAGCAGAGTCAAGTTATAAATTAAAACAACTAAATTCATGTAGGGGACATGTACATAAAAAAAGCTTAAGCTGGAACGAAGCATTCCAAAGGAATCACTTCACGATGTGAATGATCAAACAAATCCAAAGAACGGTGATGGTACGCATGAGACTGAAATCTAAATAAACAACCACTTGCCCATTCTTCTCATGAAATATATTAGCAACATAGCAACACTTCAAAGCTCTAGGTCTGGCAGCTCTAGCTAAGAAATCGGAAGGGCGGAGTGTCCAGTAAATACCAATACAATTTACAATGATTAAGTAAAATAGGCACGGAGAAGGCATACTTATCCTTAGGAACAGAAACTCTTGTTGAAAATAAGCGTATTGAAAAAAAAGAGGATAATGAGATTCAAGAAAACTGGACATGACTCTCCATTCCACCACCGGTGGCTGGACCTGATGTATCAAAAATTGAAAAACTAGAATCTAGAATCCTGGGAAATTCATGAGATGTTGAATGTTCATGATGATGATCTGCCGGACTGGTTCTCTGACAAGTAAAAAAACGGATGGAACGAACTTCTTAGGTTGGACGAACTCTCTCCACTCCCATTCCATCTTCCTTAGCATTTCATCGGAGAAGTTGTCTGTATACTCACTGTACTAACCGATCTTAAGATTCAAACGTACCTTCCACAACCACCACCACCATTTCTATCTAGTTAGTATGTAATAGTTAGTATGCAGTGTTACCAAGTATGTTGGCTATTGTTGAATACGTATCACATCACATCACTTCTCAAGATGAGTTTGAACTCCAAAATCACCTTCAACTCTTTATTTCAAAGAACATCCAAACGTCAGCATCAAGCTAAAATACCAATTCCAAAGCCCATACGGCTGAGTAGTACATACAATGTAAATGTAGATATAATTATAGCAGGGAGGTATCAGGTATCTATTTTCTGCTTCTTTTCTGTATACTGAACTGAAATACACACAATGTATACAACTTGACGGTCTTTTAGAGATATGTTTATAGTACATGGGGAACGAAGGGTCTCTCTGTTCGTAAATTCACATGGTTTAATATAAATAAGAAAATTGCATAGTGATTTAAAAAGACGTCATGTCATTCCTTGGTTTTTTTTATTCCTCCGACTTTTAGAGGATTCTTATAGTCTTACTATTATCGCAGCAGCAACACCCCAGCTTATAGGAGACATATGATACGTATTTAGTTTTTGTACATTGATACCTATTTTGTGAAAACAATATTTTATGACATTTCTGATATTCAACTCATCCAATTCGGAGTTAATTTGGAAATTGAATTAGTAAAATCAACAGTAAAAATGAAAATGTAATACGTTGTTGATTGTATGATTTGAAGTAAACCTTCTTTATTATCCTTGGTTTACAGCCAGCTAAATATTTAACTACCTAACAAAAATGTGAAAAATCTACGACGTTCTGGAATTTTTACGATGACTACTGCTCAGGCATTATGAATATGAACAGTAATATTATTACAGGTCAGATCCTCATTTATTCTATGGTTAACCTTTTGAAAAGTCATCAAGACTATAACTGTTGGAATCGAAAAGAACATTATTATCAACGGTAAAAAAACAATTGAAGGATTCAAATAGTTCACAATAAAATATAATACAAACAAATAGTACATGATATTCCAAGGTCTAAAACACAACCATCAAAGAGTAAGAAAGGCCAAGTAGACGGATTTTTTTTCAGGTCAGTATTAATATAAATTAATAATTCATTACTTGACATGATCGCGAGATTATGTACTCATATGTTGAATAAAGATTGAATTAGTTGTTCCTTTTATTATAAACGCGCAAAATGTCTTAAATTGTAAAAAAGTGACACTTAATTCTGTCAGTTAAAAATTGATTATCATTTCATTTATCGATTACTGGAATGAAAAGCTAACCTACCTGTCTGCAACAGCAAACACTATTAGGTACTACCAATCAAACATTAATTTCCATTTTCCACACCTGCTCACTTTCAACTTTTAAAACGGCTCTGTTGTTACCAAACGTGATGATTTTTTGAAAAGCAAAATCAATGAAAAAAGAATCGGCATCATTATCCAACCTAAAAAGATGAACGGAGAAGAATGTTTCGTTCCTGGAATCCCATCGTGTTTCATTTACTATTTAATATTTACGATGACCCCTCTAACCTCAGAACATCTCTCTCTGCTTTTCAGACATAAATTATACCGCATTCCAATGTAATATTTCTGCTTTTTGTTTCCCCATACCTGCGAATATTTACGAGGAGACGGTTGCTTGGTCGGCTTTGTTGGTAATTGGTAAACCAACCCAGACTCTGACAACCAGTAACGCTCCAGCTATTAAAATGCAGATACGCAGATCACGCATTTGTTAAGTAGAAAAATGCGTGAGGTTTGGGAAGGGAAAGCTGATCATTTATTCTTGACAGGCATAATACGCAGACAAGCGTACATAACAACATTTTCATATGGAATGTTGTGGCATAAGAATTTTGATGTTCTCACAAGATTTTACTAAAACCTGCCTGATAACAACAAAACATTAAATCATCAAGCCGCCGACACTGTCTGGGTGCAATGGCTTAATTTTGCAGTTAGAGTCATGTCAATGGTTGATAGCTTCTATTTTTTGATCAGTCTACTTCGATTAATTCCTATTATACGATGCCATCCAAAATATCAATCTCTATTTCATTGACTCGTCCATGTTACGGATTTTAAACATCAACCATCAAACCGGCATTTGCATTAAAGCTGTTATGTACATAGAATAAGGTTTCTAACCTTCAAATTACAAAGTAACATGTGTCATGCATTTGGTTAAATGCTTATCAGGAAGGCTACCAACCTCAGCCCTTTCATATATGTTTAAGAGGTTGAAGTAAGAATGACCCATCTGTTTATGAATATCAGGAAAATTGATGTTAAAGCCATATTCTGTATTATCTAATGGCAATGGCCTTATCCTTAACCTTAACGATGCGTATGTCAGCTGGTTCCTACAAACCTTAAAATCTACCGACAGTTTTTGGGCTCAGTCTGCAACCTTCCTGATGTTGTTAAAATCCTACTCAGTCAGTAAGCCAGACAATAGGATTTCCCTTTCTAAGCTTTCTTATTTCCTTGCCTGTGGTTTCTCTTACTCTAAAATAAGCCTAATTATGGTAGACTGAAGTGTCTGGAGTCACTGGAAGACACATGGCACGAGCCAAAAGTTGCACATGGTGTTTTCTGCATCTTCCTTCACACTCACTTCTGATTGCATGGCACGTGAGGCTACATACCTACCTGTTACCCTTAATACCTTCACCTTGGCTAATGGCTACAAGTTGAAGTACAAAGTCTGGGCCTAAATAAAAACTCTAATAATGTTTAAAAAAGCTCCTGGAGCCTTTATAATGATTTTCAGCCGTTCACTCTCTCCAGACCTTAGGATGTTCGTGCAGGTGCCAGGAGGTCATCGTAATTCATGAAGAAAAAACTCAGTTCTGTAATGTAATTCTTTTATATTCAACGGGCAGAAGTCTCGAGAGGATTCCTTCCCTTGTTTTTTATATAGAAAACTTCAAGTTACATACTACGCCTGGCTGGTACTCTTTCTAGTCCCAGATCAGATCCAGAGGACAAAGGTACCCTTGCCCTTGAATGGGATCAAGGTTTCGGCTCAAAAATCCATCTGCTATCAATTTGCTGAATTTTCTTTTGAAGCCCTGATCGGGTTGACTTCAGACGGTCTCAGGCAGATACGTTTTTCTTTAAAGAATGGATTTCATAGAAATTGTACTTATAAAATGCATTCACAACCCTATGTTTTACATCCGATATATTTATATACAATTACTTCGTATACAAATAAGAAGCACAATAATACGAGCATACATAAAAGCACATTGCATTGCCAACAATGGAAATGATGGTACAAAATAGTTGCTATTGCAGAATGTAACATGTCTCTCTGGTCCCTATTTAGTTTTTAAGTATAAAAATAAATTAAAAATATCCTACCGAAAAAACCTTTTCATGATTGTTGATGTTCGTGCTTTTTTCGGATCTTAAGAAAAGGTAAGAAATCTTGCATTCAGACTATTCAGAGTTTCAATCTTTTGAGGAGAAAGTTTAACCAGAAACCGCTTCCAGTGTTTTTGCATTGGATTTAAAAGAAAATGTGAAGAAGTTCGTAACATTCAGAGGCTCATTCTTTGTTTATTTGATTATTGGCAATGCTATCAGGCCACGCTATCCCTTCTATCATTGAATTATGACAAACAGCAGCATGTGCCTCTTTGAAAGGGGCCTGATCTTGTCTTTCTCAGCTTTTGATAAATTCAAACTCGAACCTGCTTATTTGCCTTTTTGGACGCATTGTCGTTCTCGATTAAATGCGGCTTTATTTTAAACCCACGAACGTCCCTTGTTCTGTGGTTCTATCGAAAATGCTAAGACTGGCTATTCTTGATCATTTCCATACTGACTTGGGCAAGTTCACTAAATATGTTTCTGTGTTGTTAGCATACCGCTGATAATGGGCTTTTATTAGCGGCCCAGGTCAGTCCCAGAGTATGTAGAATATGGAGTAACTGTGAAACTGGTAAAGGTTGAAAATTAGGAGTACAAATAGAGGCTCACTCGCTGTGAGGATTTCGAACAAGTGAATTTGTCTATGTGATTTCAGCATCGGATTTGGGATTGAAAAATTTCACCCAACCGTAGCATGTAACATGGCATAAGCATACATGCAGGTATTCAATACCTTCTATTCATAGGCCGCTTTGATCCGACCCGACCAAAAAGGCCGACACTTGCTGGATCTCCCTTACCTTAAGCCGTGCTACATACAATTCATCCCTTGTTTCCTTTTGTGCATACTAAAACATGTTTCAAGATTAGTCGGTCAGACGGTATTAAATTGAAGTAAGAAGATGTGCTTCATAATTGTGGTTTAGATTTGATCAAAGGCTTCTTCCAGGAGTAGAATGAACCCTAAAAAAATCTGATCAGAAGTTTTTGAACCGTCTGTATAGTTCAGAATTGTGGTCAGTCGTTACAATTTTTTGCCATTTGGTTTTATTTTTATTACTCATGATAACAATCTGGAAAAGAAACTACATGCAGGACTCCCATGCCCCTTATAACATGCAAAGCGGAGCAGGGAGAAACGTTTTAATTACAGTTTTAGACTCTTAATTGAACATTATTAAGATGCTACCGTTTTAATTCTGCCGAGCTGCAGTACAACACAACATCTGATCCAGCAACCCAGCCGCTAAAGGTGAGACTGAAGTCAGCTTAAAATAGTCCCCACTTTCCCTTAGCTTCATCAATTCTTTTTGAACCATTAGCAACTACAGTTAACATGATACTTTACAGATTAGAAATATCGTCACCTTTACGTATGTTATGCATGTGTAAATTTATGACTTTACTTACGTCCTTATTAAATATTTTTTTTGCCATAAAACTCATCACTTTTGGTTTGAGATTTGGACGTTGGATGGGTTGACTCAAATCACTCGAATCACTTGAATGAGAATTATTTAAGGCGACTGCCACAACATCTTCTTTTGTGTTAAGAAGAACAATTTCAACCTTTTGCGGCAGCTATGTAACAAAAAACCAAAAAAATATGTATATTTATTACAGTAACATCCCATAACCATCTCCACCTTCGAATTTTACGAAGGAATTGTCACTCACCAAACCAGCCGGTTCAAATTTTATAAGATATCGCGGCTCAATGCATTCCGGCCATTCCGGGACAATCATCCGAGTTTTTAACTCTACACCTCGTCCCCTTGACCGATTTCGGTAAACGTTGTGTGGCGCCGGTCCCATTTTATTTATTTTTAGCTCCTGTGATGATTCAGTAAGCTCGGTTTGTCCTACTGTGCCAATCGCCACCGTGGTAATATGCGCCGACTTGTCAAAATCAGATTTTGAAGGATAAAGCTTGTCTGCAACATCTAGTGTTTCAACAGATTCCACACTTTTCGTTTCCTAAAAAATCAAATATAAGTATATGAGGAGAGGAACAGCGCGCGCCCACTGTAATAACTTGTTTGGATTGTTGGTGCTGGTAAATTCGAATGTGTTACTTACAATCGATGACCCATTGGGACTGATTTCTGCACCCACGATGCTAGTGGATTGTAATTTATCAGCAGGTGGTGGGGATATCGACCGTGGGGATATCACACCCGTCCTCCTTCGCTTAGGAGATGGCGTTTCTGCTTCCATCTCATTCTGTTCCTTCTTCTTTCGGCCCCTTTTCTTCCCAGTGTACGGAAGACGGACTGGTATCGCTGTTGGAGATGGCGTTTCTACTTCCATCTCATTCCGTTTCTTCTTCTTTCGGCCCCTTTTCTTCCGAGTGTACGGAGGACGAACTGATATCGGTGTTGGACATGACGCATTGGTTGAGGTAATCTCCCGTTTTTTTAATTTCTCAACCGCTACTGGATGGACTTTCATATTTCTTTTAAAGCCCTGTGCGTACTCTCCGATCTACAGCACAACAAATAAAAGCATGGTTAATTTTCAAACTAGGTATGTGATTTGATAGTAGGCAAGTATTCAAACTTCAAATATTAACAACTCACGGTACTATCAATGTTTATCCTCCGGCCCGAACTTCCCCTGACGAAGTAATCGTTGGAACTTAGCTCAACCTATTCGACCAAAACCAGCATCATCCATCAGCAGTCATCATAATTTATTTACCTTAAATCCCGCCGGAATAGTTCCCCCCTCTTTTACTAGGTTCGAAGTTATAATCCCCCCCCTGGAAAGTTTCCCCCTACCACAACATATGAAAATAGGTTATTGTGTATGAAGGTAAGGGGAAAAAAGGTTAGAAGGTCGAACCTTTTTACTATCTATTAGAAAGACCCCAAAGGTAGGTATTAAGTTGTAGGTTCATTAAATTTCATTGCAATGAATGGTTGTGCCTTGGAGTAAAATGTCAAAAAATCAAGAAAATCTCATTCCAAATCGGAAATTTTTAAAAGAAATTATAAGAGGGTTTTAAATAAAATGTGTAGTGGTAGTGACTTGTATTATTGAAGTAACGAATTATTAATCCCCCCTGGAATAGTTCCCCCCACTAATTTGGCAGTTGAACAAATGTCCCTCGGGGATTTTTTACCATGATTTACGGTAATTCAGATTTGTTTAACTCTCTTACGCCAAACATCATTAAGTACTCTTTCCAGGTGAGGTGCTCAGACGCCAAAATGCGTCTATCTACTTGACCCTTCAGTTCTGGTATGTCTGACCTAATTAGAACAGGAACCATCTCCAATTCAACCTGTAATTAAACACAAGATGTACACAATTACATACTCATTTTAATTTAATTTAGTCCTCGATAATTTATTTTTGTTCCTCACCAGTTCCTCGCCCTCATCCACTTCAATTTTCAGTTCCACTTTCATTTCCTGACCTATTGGCATGTGCCTACTTTCCAATTAATTAATTAATTAATTAACTCGTGAAGGTATTCGGCTTGAATTATAAATCTGAAGTGATAGTAATGACAGGAGAAAATCTACAAATTTCAACTTTTTTAAGCCAAACGCAAAAAGCATGCCCATACCATGCCGGAAACTTTTTACACCCGGCAGTCCGAGGTGTTCAAAATTATGCAACTCATTAATCAACCCTTTCAGCCAAATTATTTGCCGAATTCCATGCTCCTCCTCTAAAACTTGAACTCAAATGCTCTAAATTTAGCATAAAGACTCAAATTGTAAATATATCCAGGTAATTATTGTGCGAAGGTATGAATGAGTTTTAATGAGACCATAATTATGAATATCATTAAATTAGCAATTACTGGAAACCGGACTTGAAGAAATGCCGACTAATCTTGTTACTGAGAAGGGAAAAAAAATCTCACGATACCCACATAATGAACTCATGGAACTTATGGATGATTTGTAGGTTAGATTACTTTTAACTAATACGTAAAATTAAGAGACGAAGCAAAGGTTAAGCCCATAGTTCAATGAATGAAAACTAACATACATTAGTTGATGGTTGACGTTGTTCAAAATCATCCGAATTAGGTACATATTGTGCAGCAATTGGACTCGTGCTATAATAAAATGATCTCATTCATTGTTCGTTAAGATCAGGAACAAAATTAAAATTACCTATAGCTTGTGCGTTAGTGTCATTGGTTCGGCGACCCCCAAATTCATTTCCCTTATGTCCTAAGCTTCCTCTCGGTCCACGACAATCCAGTTACCGTTATAGGATCTACATCAACATCGAAACCCAGATTCCACTTGCCTTATGCCCTTGCTGTTGCACGCTCAACGGTAATCCAGTTACTAGTTACCATTACATGATCTAAGTCAACCTCGAAATCCTGATGCCACATGCCTTATGACCTTGCTGTTGCACGCTCAACGGCAACTCTTTAACCCAACTAAATCTTACAACTTACAGCGTTTAACTTTATAATGAATAGACTAATTTAAAACTAGTAATATCAGTTTATCGAAAGTATATTTTAAACCTAGTAACGAGAAAAAATGCGTCAAATGGGGTGAAATCGTACAATCTTTAAATATTTCATTTGTACTCGGTTTTTCGACTCTAGCTCGAAAGTTTTTTGTATATGACGTACTTTTTGCTGTTCGATTGGTAAACCATACTCATTTTTTCCCATTTTTGAGGTTTTCAGTCAATTGTAGCTACTGCATTTTAAATACAAAGATTTTTCTTTCCGTTATATATATATATAATATATATTTTATAGGTTTTTATAAGGTTGTATATGTTTCGTATAGTATACGATCCTGCTATGCTGACAGATACAAATGCATGCAATTCGTGACATGAAAATTCTTTCTACGAATATTAATCAACGATTGTTCAAAGTTAACCGTTAGTAAGAAGTACTTGGGCGATTGTACGAAATCAAAATAAAGACCAGAGGTTAAATTAAAAATAAAATAAAATAAACGATTTTAAAATACCCCTTCATGCCATAATACAGATATGCCTCAAGACATGACCTAAAGCTTATATGCTTATATTTTTACCGGAACCGTCCGTCTCAAATTTGGAATCAAAGAAAATGATTCATCGTTAAAAGATCTCCGCACATGTTTGTCTGTCTCGGGATCATCCTCATCATCATCATCATCCGCTAGGAATTTTGGTAACCACCGGAGCCTCGAATATCTCCTTACTGTATGGCACCAGTTCACGTAGAGCTGTAGAAGTCGTGCTGAATCACCGTAATCGGCAACCTCACATTCCACCAACAAGGAACGTGATTTAAAGTAACTAATAAATACATACATAAATAATGCATAGTAATGCCTCGTAATTCCTGTCGGTGTTTTGAATTCCTGGCCTAATCTTGAATAAATTGTAAAGGGGATCATTGTTCACCTCATTTTTCTCTACCATTTAGTCGAAGAAGTTTTTTTTTAAAAGTTACAGAAACAAGTTATAGTTGGTCCACTGTAGTATTTCGATTATAGACACTGAATTAGACATTGGTGGTGCACTGACTTTCAGGGTTCCGATATATGAAAACATAATCACAGCATAATATAATAAAATATAGAGAAATAATTAGATTAAAAAGTCATGTCATTACTACTTTGAAATGAAGGGTTACAAGTTATGGTATGGATATTTCCATAGGATTTTTATTAATCACATGAGGAAGTGCATAAGTTTCCTACCAGCTAAATCCATGGAAAGTTGACCGCCGACCCCAAAGTCGTTAATTATCGTTACTCAGCCCATCTGAATTTTTAAAAATATCCATGGGAATCTCCCTAACCTACCACTTTACCCGTGTCTATCTAGATTGTACGGAACGGCTATTGTATAGTTAGAGACGTGTAATTCCCTTCAAAACTTGAGATCGGGCCCTCCTTACGAACGAATACTTTAATTCCACCCTAATTTTCATCGTCATAGATCATAGTCTGCCTAACTACTTGATCTTTCTCATGACTCCTCTCAACGCTGAATTCCTTCATTACAATGCCAGGGTCAAGCGGTTCCTTAGACAAGCTGACTTAGTATACATCGGTGCTTATGAGGCCCCACAGACAACCGGATCAACTCTAATGCAACATGAAAGATATACAATGGTTAACTCGAAGATATAAATGTAAAACAGCATGTAAATTGTTCGTAATGTGCTTACACGTGGGTGAAAGAATTTCCCAACAGGTCAACCAGAACATGAATGAAGGCATACCCGAGCAGACGTAATCGTTTTAAAGAACTTTAATATCCCTAACTCATGCTATTTCCTTTCGTAAATATATCTCGTGAAGGACTCTTCAAGAGGAAGAATGAAGAAGGCATTTGGAATATCTTTGTTGCATTGTTGAGTCTCATCATCACTTTTCTGAGGGTCCCTTTGGGTGGTCAGTGTGGTTCTGCTGAAGTTTTTGAAGAATTTTAAACCTACTTTTTCTCAGGTCATTCTTAAATTTCCAACCTAGGTTTCATTCATTTTCAACTATTGAAGTCATCAGAATATGAACATCCCATAAAGTGGTAGTTCATCTTGACCAAATGAGCTCTTTGTGACTTTAAGGATGTCTTTGTAATGTACATACTGACTTGGTCAGCTCTTTGTATTTTTGAATTTTGGTTCTGTAATATTGACGGTTGTATGTATATGACTGCTTAAAAAATGAATCTGCTACTGGGACTATTTCAATAATTCACCATTTTAGGATTTTTGAATCTAATGACTGACCAAAAAGGCTGAATAGAAGATACTCATTCGTATTTGTGATTCTAAAGTGCACCTTTTCCAAGCCCTACAGCAACGGCTTTGTTCACTTGACATGAGGTACATATAGTATGCTTCGCTAAGAAAATCAATTTTTAAATCTGGGCAGGCCGTTTTTTACATTGTCTAGAACCGGGTTTAAAAAACTGAATGAAGGTGCCAAGCGAAGATTACCGACTGAAATAGTAATTTCATTTGTCACGACATTATTACTCTCTATTGTGATATATTTCGGACCGACCGCTTTGTTTACACTCGGACAATTCACAAGCTCTTCTCCCGTCCGTTGATTTAATGATGTAGACTTGCCTTCGTAATCTCTGTTAAGCTCATATTATTATTATTATCATTATCATCGTCAACATCAAGGAGACCTTTCATTTTCCAGAGACTAGAAGAGTTCAGACTTTCTCAGGTGATAATTTACATTGTGTTCGAATGCAGCAGTTATAATTCTATTTTCCATTGTCCGTCCAGTCACGAGTTCGTATGTAGGTTCACCGTTATGAGATTCGGAAAATTTAATCAGCCTCCTCTTTTTTACTGAGTTTGACTCGATTTCTTTATTCAAATGTATTTTGTCTCATATTGAATAGTATGTATATCCCTTATCGCTGAAGAATCGCAGGGAAAGCAAAAAAACATAAAATTTTGGTTTGTATCCTCGTAAGTTATTATTAATGTTAAATGACACGGAATTCGAGGAGATCATTTTGAAATATAATTTTTATTCCAAGCTTTCAACTTCTTCAGGGATGACAGGAATTAGTAGAATTGAAATTTACATGAAACTCTCAATCAATATAAGTTTAAATTAAAGAATATGTAAATTTTAGTTGTCAGGGTCTCGTTAACTATTTTGATATTATAGGTAGGTACATATTAGAAGGGATGATCAAATTGAATTTATTTGCATTACATTGGATGATCATAATATTTATTAAAATTGGGTTATTGGAAATTATCACATACATAGGAGAGCTATACAATATTATTATTCTTTAATGAAAAGTGGAGCAATAAGATTTTCCAAAACTGCAGTCGGATGGATTCAACAGCTGGAAACAGGTGACCTGGCAGGTGAAGCTAAGAAAGGCATAACTTTATAAGGCAGCAAGGGCACAGTCAATGCTGCAAAGTGCACTACTTAATTACTGGTGCAGCTGAACTATGATCCTATATAATTATGCAATGATCCTCCTACATTCTTGCATTGCAGACCAGACCGGAATTGAATAGGTTCTGTGACCATGAAATACAGAAGATATTTATGTTAGAATGAAGTACTCCAAAAACGTCTGCTTATCTGTATAGAATACGTGTCTAAGCAAATGAATTTTAAAAAATGAGTTAACGAAAAAAATAATGGAATATACTTTAACCGTAGGAGTCTGACCATCTTACACTAAACTAACCCACCTGCATGCATGCTTGCCCAATCCAATTCAAATAATTTAATCGGTATGAAATGAAGGGTGGCCTGCCCTCGTGTCTGACTTGGATGAGCTTTTGTATGCCTGTGAAATAATTCTAATTTCTTCTTCAGCTTCACTCACCTCCTAAGGACTTCAAACTTAATAACTTATGGACATCCTTCTGGCCTGGACTTGACTTAAGAGTTTGAGAGATGCAGGAATTGGAAACGGTCAGAGAAGATTCAAGGGGGTTGGAAGGGCTGAATACGGTAATAAAAAACAATTTGGACATGTACAACAACAGAGAAGTGAGTTAGCTTTGGCTACTGGTTATGCGGAGAGTGCTTTTCAAATTTATATGTGTGCATCAAGGTAGGTTTTGTAAGCAAATAGAATATAGAAAAGAGATTCCTACTACTATATCATCAACTTCATCATCCATAGGATAAACTAGATGCATATGTAATTTAAGGATCTCTGGTGTCCTAATCACTTTTTGCTCCGTAAAATTCTATCCCATCGGCTACCGTGCTACGCACCGGTGCTAAATATATTACAACAACACCTATATCTCCTCAGTTACGAAGTCCAAGCAATTCATACTGAACCTAAATATAAGAGACTTGCTTCTACATACTACTACAGCTACCATCACTACAATACCTTCGTCATCGTAAGACACCGAGTCCAGAACAGAAGGAAGGATGATAATAATAATATTATTATTATATTCCAAGTCAAGTCAGTGCTCCTTGTATTTATTTTCATCTCCAGAAGATTAGATCCCCAACTGTCTTCTTTAGTCTCACCTTCTTCCTTCTGTATTTTTTCAAAAGCTCATCTCATCTCATCATGATCATCCTTGTCCAATAATAACTTCGTTGCCATAAACTCATAATAGATTTCAATTCCACTCCCTTTGTTACCCTTTCTTCTTCCCTCTTCAAAAAAACCAAACCAAGCCCTTAAAACTGCCAGATTTATTTTTATCTTGGGTGCATCTTTCGAAATTTTGAAATTGAAATCCTTTGACTCCTTGGGTACTTTCTATGCATTGTTGTTGGAATTGTAGTTTGGACTTTGTATGGTGTAATCTCATTGAAAATAACAAAAACCAGCCAAGTCTTCCAAAAATAGGCAGTTACCTCTCCATTATACCATCACCCATAGGAAACTCAAGTATAAATGTATTTTCTGCTGGATATGTTGACCAAACTCCAGAAGCCTTAGAGAATGATTATTATTTATGTATTTATTCATGTAACAGGGAAGTTTCAAAACTAGTAGTTAATGAATAAACGAAACACAAAGTTGTAAATTACATGCCTTTAGTAATACCTTGTTGTATAAGTGCATCCACACTGGCCATTTCGTTGTTATTATGCATTAAGTTGAATTACGCCAAAGGAAGAAACACAACCTAAGACTTCTTAAAGTAATTTATCGGTGATTGTGTATTTGATATACCCTAACCTTTGCATTCATCATCCTTGAGGAAATTAGAGCTTCTCGAAGCTATAAATAAGATAACTACTGATTCATTTTAGGATGGATTTTCCTTACATAATGGATCCACATTACAGATTACGGCTACCAGAATACGTATAAACTGGAAATGGGATGAGAGGAGAATCATAACTCATCCGTTTCCAATCTAGGTGTACTACATTTACTTTACTATTCCAGCAGGCTATCAAATTTTCTATTGCGAGAGAAGTTTAAGAAAAGGCCCTTTGTTTTCAAGTTTTCGTCTTCTGCATCTTAGCCCAATCAACTGAACCACAAAGTCATTAGAAGCCCATGTAATCATGTAATTCCAAAAGAAACTCTTCCCTTTATTTTAAAATCCAAGTCAACTTAAAAACTACTCCAGGGGGTGAGGGCATTGTAGTTTGGTCTGAATACTATTTTTAAAAGATCCTCTTCAAGCCTTTCTCTCACCCTTTACAAATTACAGAAGTCATTAGATTACCCACTGCTGGCATTGCTACCAAACCAAACTGGAAATTGTCTTTGGATAGAAAGCTAATTTTGAAATTGATTTAAGGGACCGATTCAAAGAGCCCTACATAAAATTCTAGTGTATATTTGAATATGTTCCAGTCTGCTCGTACACTGACTTTGGTTATTAGCTAACATCTGTAACACATTTAAAATACTATGCGTCGGCAGGACGGAAATGTTATGACTTTCCTGCCGGGAAATACAGCACCAAATATCTCTGCAGATGTGAGGATTCTATGTAAATGTACATATTACAGGCTGCTGCAGATGTGAGAGACAATTCGATGCATTTCCGTAGTGCTCTTCCTGACCTATGGTATACATTGACTTAGTTCTATGGATGGAGAATGAATGAAAGGACGGCAGATGCATAGATGCATCATTCATACGTCTTGAACCTCAGAATCCCTTACATAATATTTATAAATGACAGAATCCCGGCCCGATGGAAGTAGAGCTGAGAGTCTGTAGTCGAGACATACGGGCAATGGACAAGGTCGCAGTTGAAGAAGGTGCCTTGTGGCTTCCGTTTGCGGTACGGTTACATGTTACACAGGACTGGATGGTGCACATCTGACCCCAGTTATCTGTCTTATGTTGTGCACTTTCTTGAAACTGAAATCTAAGGTGGTTTGATCAGAGGAACGATGAAAACAAAGGTCACATGAAAAAATACGCGGGATATCACTCCAAGGGAAACTGGTCTTTCAGACCGGAAATGAGATGCGATGAGCCCTTTAGAGAACCTATAACCTAACCAGAGAATGAGTGTTGTGAACATGGGAGCTTTAGTTTTTTCCCGAAGGTTCACAGGATGAGATTGGATTGAATTGGAATTTGAGTAGCATACGGGCTTCCGGTAACCTGCTTTGGGATAATAACATAATATTCCCTTGATCACATATGGGTACGGACTAGCTGGAGACTTAGCACCCGTAATAATTGTCAAAAATTAGAAGTGTCCAAGTTAGATAGTTAGGTACTGCTTTGTCAGAATACTCCATGCATCATTCTTCCCCTCTCAAGAGAAATTTGGTAGCGGTCGAGTACGTCACAGGGACGGCATTAAGCAAGGTATACAGAAAAGGATTTGAACGAGATGTAAATTTGCCAGCTTTCACATAGAATTTGTGAATTTAAAATAAGCTGTCCAATTCAGTTTTCAAAAGCACATCACCCGTTTCATTAAACTGTTTGACTCCTTTGATTGAGGACTCTTCATTTCCTGAAAATACAATCGTACGAGATTCTGACTTTCTCCACGGCTCGTGATGCATTGTCCTCGTATTCCTTTCTGTAGAGATGAAATAAATAATTAAAATAACGAAATCTCAAATATCTAAGTTACACGCCGATTATATATAAACCAGCGTAATGTGTAACCACGCCTAGAAGATGTAGAATTAAGAACCTCCAACTCTGACATCAGCATCATCGCCATCACTTATACCCTTCAAGCCCCATCGTTTAACAAAAGACAGAAAGAAACAGGACAATGCGTAAAAATACGAAGTTAAGTATATACACCACACCTAATTCTATAATGTGTATAAGGTAGCTTCAACGTAACTCATTAACAGGATATATATATTATTTGTATCCAATGATAATGATGCAGCTAGGTTGTAGGTGGTACATACATATACATTCTGATGATACTCAACTTGGCTGCCACTAACCTTACCATATGTTGCACTAGGTCAGATCATGTCAGCCTCTGGTTTATGTACCTGTTTAGCCCTTCAAAAAAACGAGTCAAGTGTTTTATTTATTCCTGTACCTAAAAAACAAAGTGTGGGAAGGTTGTTTGGAACCGGAAAAAGAATTTAATGGTACACACATAAAACCAGTGGCTTTGTAAGATGGGATGATGATGATGCACTTGGAGGAAAAGGCAGAATAAGAAGGGCCCATGAATTTATTCATGAAGGTACTCCTCCATCCAAATCCAAGGAACCCTGACCTATAGGATTGAATATATGGATGCATGTTGTGTTGTGTGTGGAGCTACTTATAATTTGACTGAGAAAAGGTGCGTATCTTATCTAATCTTTCACTCTCAGGTCGTTGTGGCTGACTGCTGCACAGTAGCAACTTTGAACGATAGTTTAGGCAGTAACCATGTCAAGATGGATAAGATACGATATTTAGCCGAAAGAAAGATATATTTCCCTTTCCTCTTTTAGTCTGTCGGATTGAATCGTATGATGATGGCCAGGCCTCGTATGTTTAAGACTATTCATCGAGGAACAACCGATAAGGATTCCTTATTAGCATTGAAAGCCTTCGTTACATGTAATATCAAGATAACGGCCAGCTCGAAAGGTATTTTACAATGAACATACAAGACAGAAAGATTTTTATCCATTTCTAGCATTGTCATGTCGGCAATCGAACTTCGAACTTCGGAGTTCTGAAATATCTTGAATTTAAGGATTTTTACTGTTATGTATTGCATTGACAGCAAGGATGCGACAACTGACAATTTTATAACCCAGGCGACTGGATTAAAACAATTGCATCCCTCTTTTTGAATTTTTTTGTATTTAAGTTGACTCAGAAAATAATAAAACGCAAATAATCGGCTGGTGTTCAAACGCTATCTGTTCCGTTCAAGGGTTAGGTTGAAATGTTTTGTAAGGAAACGAACCCTTCAAGTTTGATTTCTCAAAATCTGCTGCATCATGGTCATGAAATCTAAAGTCACAAAATATGCCTGGATACTTTTACTATTTGATGAATGGGAAAGTCGTTGATGGTGACTTGTACGTTTTCAAGGGTGCAGAATTCGTAATCGAACTCAACGCACATCTATCCACATACTGACCTGCAATCCCTTTTTGCTATTTATTGACGAAAGTTAAATGAAATAAGATACAGCCTTCTTGGGACTAAAATTTAATCTGGTCGTGTAAGAAATCTTGAAAATGTAGCGTGCCAAAGCATTCTTTTCGTAAATTTCTGTTCAAAATATCCTACAAACCCACAAATAAAGGATACCAGTACCCCGCCTGATTTTCCTTCCGATTTCTCAATCTTCAGATTGACAATAGGAAAGTTTCAGGGCTACCCGACAACAGATTTAAAGAAGCAGATTGAAGACGTCCTTGTTCTGATATTTGCAGCTGGCTACCGTATGTGTTTAGGACCCTGATAGCACGAGAAAGACAGGTGGTGGCTGTTGTACCCTTATTTCAGTTAGTCAGTCAGTTCCTTATTTTTTATAGCAACTACCCTTAAGAAACCCTTACCTACCAAGATCCCTCTACCTCTTTGTTAGAAGTTTAATTTTCTACAACAATCTGTCCTAGTTCTTGAGGATCGGAAGAAAGGATCCCTTGCACCTTTGCTCATGATGAATTGGCTAAATAGAACGACGTAAAATCCCTCATGGTGAAGGGATCATAGCAAGCAATAACTTTTTACTACAGATGCCTTTGCAAGCTCAGGTTCTGTTGGGACTCTTCGTAGTCCTTCCCGCCAAAACTTCTTGGACCCTTGGATCCCCAGGTAATTTATACCTGGTACCCTCAGAGAATGAGTTTCTCAAGGCACGGTCCAATCTCTGGTAGTAAAGGTGAGCCAGACGAAGAGGAACCTGAAGGATAATGGTCTGTTGTAAATTTTCTAATCACCAAAGGGCTCTTACTTTATCCCTTGAACTTAAAACAGAACATCTACTTTCTTTAACATCTGCCACATCCGTCTCAAGATCAGAAGATTGATACAGAGGGCTTGATTTTCATTTCTAGGAAACGGTTAATACTTTGACAAGGGAGACTGATAATAATACTCGTAGGGCAGGAAATAGCAAACTTTCTATCAAAACATCGAATCGTAAATTCAAGTTGGTAGTCTTTGATTTAAGGGGAAATCTTTTCCGATTATGAAAAGATTGCTTCATTGTGGGCCAAAAAAGAACTGGAAAGAATATCTAAGTAATTTGAGACGTTCTGAGTGAAATTTAAAATTGATTAAGAAAACATGATGACTCTTTGAAATAAATGACAAATGAAGACCAAGTTATTACAAACAACGAATAGATATGCAGAATTTATACATTCAGAATCATATTGGTCTTACGACTTGTCAGAAATTAAATTTTGACACTTTCTCATTCGCTCTGACTTATCCCTAAACAAGTAGTTAAATTTTAGAATCCAATAAGTTTACATTTCAACATAGACCACAGTGACACATTGTACATACTTACATACCAAACATTATACATGTGTATACTTATAAGTCATCTATTTAGGTATTGTTCAGTTGCAGCCGTTGAGACAGGTTTCCCCTGTTTCCTAAAACAAACTTTTGAATACTGGCATAGTTGACTACAGAACTAAATTTATAATTCTACATCTTCAGAAACCTAATTGCAAGAAATGCAAGTCAATACGAAGTGCTTTGCAGCTCTTTAATCTGTAATCCTAAATATGAAACAGCTATCAACAAAAATAACTAGACATTTTAATTACAGCTTAAACATCCTACACTTATAACAGTTCTTCGTAGTTTCTTATTTATGATATCAAGATACAATAGAGAAGTTCAAAATAAAACAAAAACAATTATCGGACATCAATAATTACAAACAAACAGCTAAAGACCTTTAATTAATTTTTTAAACCGCAACTCATATTACGGTGGTCACAAAACTTTCTAATTCGTTAATCTAAACAGTTTTAAGCTAAAGTGTTTTTAAATTGAAGTTTAGACTACGTTTGGGTACAATTAACTTCAAATCATGTTTTAGTTGATGTAGTTCCGGTGTTACTTCTTTGACCGTGATCTAGCAATCCTTGCACGCCGGTGAGCAGGGCAATATTCTGCATACTCTTCCCATGTACATCCGGCCGTATTACAGCATTCATCAGTGATGGATTTATTCTCACGTTTCCTTCTGAAATACATTTAAAAACCACATCGTCCGAATAAGACGGAATTTAATTTATTTTAATTCAGCTTAGGCAAACGATAACTAACACAAACAAATTAAAGCATAGCAGCCACGAAGTCCCAATGACTCAATGAACTCTGGTTGGATCCCTAAATGGACTTGCCAACCTTAAATTTTATAGGATACAACACTCGGATCCGGCTTGTATAAAATCTGGTACTCCGAAGTCCTCAGAATTGAATAACTTGAATTGAATGTAATTGTACCTCAAATGTTCACAAATTAAGCTTAGTGGTGTGATTAATCAGATAATAACTGGATCCTTTCCACCTTATACGTTTCAAATACAACTTACAAAAGGAAGGAATGTGTGTGAGAAATTGTTAAAAGAGTTAAAAAGTGAATCAAAAGACAGGTCACGGCTCACTTACGACATATTTACAGTGGGAAGATATTAATAAAAGGCGTAATGTAAATATCAACCTGACAACATAGCCACTCCATGGCTTGATGACAGTGTTAGCCACCGACTTCCGGATGAAAACGCCTAGAGGATCAGGTTCAAGCTTCTTGTCAAGGCGATAAATATCTTTTTGACAAGCCCAATCCATATGAGTCAGAAGTTGATCTCGACATCGGGCATGTTTTTCAGAATGCCAGGCTGTTTTCCATTCACCTTCGTTTCTGTAAAAAAAGAAAACATACAAGGATTTTAAATTCAACATGATTCTGCTGGTCAGAGCCAATCCTTAAATCTTGTTGTGCCACATCGCTTTAATGAATGCTCCGGGTTATAAATTAAACCCTTTCCTATCCTAACCAAGACCATGTTCCTTTCAATAATCATTCAGTTTGATCAGGCATTCGAATAGAACAGAATTAGTTTTATTGTTCCTGAATCCATGTAACAATGACAATGACATAAAGTTTTAGCTCTGAAATCCAACTGCAAGGTAGAGACACCTTTTTCTTCGAAATTCTCCAGATTTCGTTCCAGCTATTCCTTAGTAAAATGCCTTTTCTGTGAAAAAACTATAAATTTACGATGGCTCAAAGAGGAGGACAGAATGAGCTGTGTGAGACTTTTAGACTTTTCTCATACAGTCTTAAAGCTTCATTCACATCTTCGGAATGATGTTGGAGTGTGGGTTACGAATGGTTAGGAAGACAGTTTTGTGAATGAAAGGGGACAAGGTATTTCATACTTGGAATAGTATACATTATTGAAATTCAAAATGAATCTTAACAGTCTACATCCCTCTGCATGGCATCTTGATAATAATCCTCATAAAGTTGCGTAAAGTTTACTCTGCTATCGTCGATTGTATACTCGTATTACTCATGAAGAAACTACAGGTCGACTTCCAGAGACTTCTTGTACGACGTTCAGGCTAAATAAGACTGGGAAAATGAAGCTACGAGTAAAACATGAATCATTTAGAAAAAATACGCTGTAACTTTACACGAATATGTCACTGGTAACCCCATGAGTCATGAATCGAATGAAAGGTAAAGTATTCGCTGTTAGACATTAGACATACATTATACTATCTTATATTAGGTAATTATCAGAAGACCCGCATCAACAATTCGGACTAAACCTGCCTCCAATAATATTTCGTCAACAACTATTTCAGATACGGTCTTTTATTCTGTATACTAATATTTGTAGTGGCAGTATGACATATTTGCAATATAGAAATTGAGGTTTGCATAACAAATACTAACGAAAGATTGCAATTTTTTAAATCAAGATTTTAAAATGTTGCACCTGCCGTGTAAAAGATTTCAGAGACGCCCAGAAAATGCTGATGACGAATAATCCACATTGATTATCCATTCGAAATGCGAGATAGAGAAACCTGGCAGGAAATAAGCGTCAATTGTCACCGAGTAAACAAATAAATGTAGTATACCTAGGCTTAATGTTTAATTTCTGGAGAAACGCGGAGGAAGGACAAAGACTCCCCAAGGAGGATATAAAAACGTTGAATTGTGGCAACATGAACATCGTATCTTCGTATTTGTTTTCCACGGCCGATTCTCCCAACACCCGAGGAACTAACATGAAGCGTAATTGAACAGTTTTTCTCCATTCTAAGAAGATCTTTGGTCAGCAAATGCACGATTTTCCCGGAGGCTTTATTCGTGATTTCGGTACTTCTAAAGCAACAAAGGTGGAGGAGGAAATGATGATGTTCTTTAAGAATGATCTCCCTATGATTATATTATGGCCTAATAAAAACTAGCGGGGTATGTCTGCTTCGAATACATGAAAAAAGAACGGGGTGCCTTGCTGAACATGAGGGACTGAATTCCTCAGTCACGGCAGTACCCAAGGTCCTCACGATACTGACAATTACGAAAGCTGTTTAAACATATTACATATAATGGAGAAATCGTCTGCTTTCGTCCAAAGAATTTCTCCTAATTTTAAAGGGTTCTCACGTAGGAAATGTCTGGTAATGTTGCATTACGGTTACATCCTTACCTTAATTGGAAGATTTTCTGCAACTCTGCTTCCCTTTCCATTGAATGTCCGCAGGATGGACCGATGACTAGAGACAGGAGAATTGGTATGATTAAAGTGCTCATACAGATTCTTGAGGGAGTCACTCTTTCCATGGACATTCCTGTAATATCACAAAATAATTATGAAACTGGAATAATACCAAAAAGAACCCAAATTCCACAATCGTCAAGGACGTGATATCTTGGGGAGTGGACGACAGGCCCTTTTATCAGGGACTTCATGAACGACTCCTGAATAGCCTTAGTCATTGTTTTTAATCCTTTCTCCCCTGTGGCTACGTCAAAATGTCAAATCTTGCCAGGCCGTCGTGAAAGTCTGGATAATATTCCATGAGATTATGACATGTGGCTCCAGCCATTACAAGTTACGTTCGTACATAGTTACCAACGGTCATATAACATAGAGATGGATTGTTTTACATCAGTACTTCGGATTTAAGTACATTTTCATAACTAATTATAATGGGCTTAGCCATCATTAAAAAATCATTTGATATCAAAATTGATATAATAGGATTTTTTTAATGAGTTCTTTGAAATTGGAATTTAAGCACAAATGCAGTGGGTGTAAGAAGCCGTACCATGAACGGGTACCTAAAAAAAGTATGAATGACACGCATTTCATTTAATCTTCAAGAAAAAAAAACAAATTCGATCGAAAGAAATAACTTACACTCGATTTCATGAGGTGCAAATATTTGGAACAACAATTATCCTGACAATCTTGACCCTTAGTGAACTTTTGTACCTGTCTTTCGAAGACTTAGAACTTATAAAAGGGTCTGGGTAATAAAGATCTATCTGTAGAAAAGATACAGGTCAATTAGTTTAGGCTTCCTGTATGCAAACACGTTTGTACTTTTAACTCACGAGAAGAATAAATAATCGCGACTTGAACTTCAGCGAAAGTCAGAATTCTTAATGGATTATCAAAAAATGAAATGAATATAAATTTTACCCGATAAGATGTTAGCAATTAGCTTGACGCTTTAACCGAGGCACTGCCACGAGCAAGTGTTGAGAAGTCAAATCCAATCAGTGACTTCTATATGGTCATTACCGATGATGATGGGCTATGAACAGAAACCACAATACGCACACGAAGACACCCTTATGACTTTCCAAAAAATTTGTAAAATTTTTGCAGATACAACTGTTAGACGCACACCACCCTTGATTTCACACTGACTCCCAGAAATGCTTCTACCTTCCACTAACCTAACGGACAGAATGATGTTGATCGTGATGGGTGAATCGTTGGAAAAGAGATATTTACTGGAAAATACGATCTCCTACGTTTTGTAATGTGAAACCTTATCATCCTCACTAAAACTGCCAGGCATTGGTTTCTTTCGAATCCTTTTGATAAGATGACAACCTGCGCGAAAACTACAACTTTGTGGTTGAAGATTTCAGTTTAGAAAGCAAAGTTCGTTTACGCCCAAAATATTGTCCCTGAGTAAAATTAGGTCCCTTGGAGAAACTTAGAAAGTTAACTTGGCGGAGATTACGTCTTACCTACACTTTTTATCCTGCAATTGTCGTCATTTCTAACATCCGTGCTATTCCTAGCTCTGCCACCACGGATTGAGTCCGTCACCATTACCGACAACCTGCAAAACTAGAACAATATATTACAACCCACACAAACACCTTCTAATCCTAATGATTGCTCTTTGAATGGTTCCCCCTAGATTAAAGAAGATTTGTTTGCAGGGTCAGAAGACAAAGATTGCTGGAAATCCCTGTAGACAAGGATTCGCCAATCTCTAATTAAAATATCCCGTGCCATGTCATGTACCTAATATATATGTTTAAATTTAACACGGTTCTGTTATGGAATAACATTAACACATTAACTTGCAATGATACCTCATTCAGATCCTTAACCCAAAAACCTTCTACAAAACCTCTGACCCCATCACACTACACCCCCTCCGCACTTGTACCATAATCGTTCATCATTCCTCAAATACACCCCTCAACACCCGCTCTTAAAAATCCTTTAAAAAAATGTTTTCGGTGCAGGAATAGGATTTTCTAAATCCAAACCTATCCAAACGTTTCATAATAATATGAATTTTTTTAAACAGAGCCTTTTAACCGATTAAAAATCAAGGATTAAGCTTCTTAAACTTCAAATTATTACCAATCAATTTCCCAAGTACATACATTTAAATATACAAGACTTTAAAAAAACTGGACTGTTTAAGGTTGCGTATGGCTTTCCTGTGGTGACTGTGACCTCTGACAACGCACAGAAATAGAACAGGAAGCGTATCGATTATATAACAGGACTGAATAGATTGAGCTGATGAGAATTTGCAATTGATGAACTGATAGAAAATGGATTATTATACACAGCGTATTAATTGGTTTGATACATAATTGAATGCAACTTAGGCGAAGCTGGGTTAGGGTTAGTAGAATTACCGAATATATTTAAGCCTTTAAAATATTCAGATCCTTTGAGCAAATACATTAAGTCACCAGTAACAGTATACCTCCTAACGAAGTGCTGATATAAAATTACATACAAATTAGAAGTTATTTCTGCATTAATTACTTGTATTTCAACTCTGTATCCGTATGTGGAACTCGCAGTATAATATAGTTGGATTATTAACACCATTAAGCAAGCAATGATAATGCACAAGTCAAAAACATAATCCAGAAAAAAATCTTGGAAAGTGTGAGTTAACGGAGAAAGTCATTTTTCGTGGTTAACTACTGAACGGTTCACAAGCCTCTGGTACCAGTGGTACGTTCCTCAACTCTAACGTTGTCAATGAATCGTCATGATTGATCCCATATCCATGCATGAGGAAGACTAACTTATACCTACTTCCCGATTCCACCTTATCTTTAGGATGATTTGGAAGTCATTCGTTGAGGGTTACACTTACAATTTAACCGTCACACCTCTAAAGGTCCGATCATCACACCCCAACTCCGGACGGAAAAGGAATCGGGTTCGCCGAGTTAGTTCGCCTTAGTTAGGAAACCATCGATTCGAATCTCATCGACTAGGAAGGAGTAGGAAAGTAGGGACATCGGAGGTCATCAATGTCATCAACAGATTCTGGATTCCGAAGGAGATGATGACTAGTGAAGAAGTTGAGAAGAAAGTTAAGGCCACCACCTGCCATCTAATGTGAGGATCGTAGACCCCAATGCTTTGGCTTTTCATTAACAGTATGATAATGCAAATTCAACAAAAACCAGAGGGGGTCTTTCACATCCTTTTGTGTTTTGTCTCTGGTCTGCTGGACTTTGTTATACTTTTATAATCTTAGAATTTACATAGAGCCCCAGAAGCCAGCTGATGAAGGAACAACGCAATTCTCCTATCTCCTCATACTTTTCGTTTGGCTCCTTCTAAAGCATAAAGAAGCAGTTCCCTATCGAATTCCCAGACGAAAAGAAGGAATCTAGGGACTCTGAGGGGCAGGGGTACTTGGTCGTGTCGTGTAGGACTTCAGCCACTCTGTGAAGGTCAAAGGCTAAGATAGGATATCGAATCTAGAAGACGAACTTTTTAAAATACAAGACATCAGCTGTGCTCCAGTAAGTTTTTGAACATTAATTCATTATTTTGTATTTGTGATTTGTTTAAGAGTTTTTGGAAGAGCTTGTCCACTGTTGATGTCAACTAGGTCATAGGTTAGAAGGAACGCTGTGTTCTGGACGAACATCCGTTGATTGATTGGAAATTACGTGTTAAGTTGGGATGAGTCATGGATATGACAGTGGACAGAGGAAGTGCGAACTATGATCATTTAGTATGATCTACAACGTGCTGTTTTCTAACTGTTTCCTTTGTTCTTCTTGCAGGCAATTTTTTTTATTTTTTTAATTAACAGCAGATAGAGTGACGATAGTTAGTGATGACGATTTAAAGATGTTACTTTCAGCGTGGAGGGAAAAGATTAAAGGAAATGAATGGATTGTCATGAAAAATGTTTTTTATTTATTTCAGAGTGAGCTCGAATACTCAGTTTGCGATCTATTTTGAATTGGAGGTGACTAGATAGAAGCAGCCGCGTAAAGGGATGCGACGTGACTTCGGGACATAAAAACTAAGCTTAGAAGATTTAGAAGACTACTGCTTAAGTGTGAAGAATGGGACAGAGGGAGTTAAGACAGTTGATTTAAAGTTGTGGAACTGTTCGAGTCGACCTACAACCCCTAAATATAAGATAGGTAGGACGGCCTAAGAAGTCCATTCATTTCTTGGAAAGTCGTCTCGGCCTAAAGTCGGACGTAAGCCTTGATAGGTCAATAGATTTTACGCTGAGGGAGTGAGTAGTACAAAGAATTTTGGTACAAAAAATATGCTAGGAAACTTTGTTCTTATATCTGTATTTTAGAAGGTTGCACTAGTTACTGTAATTTGTTTTTAAAGCTTAAATACCTCTCCAAAGGGGAGTCTTTCGATTCCATGCTCAACACTTTTTGGGTCCGATCCGATCTAATTACTCGTTTGATGTTTATACCGAAGAAGAGTGATAAGTTATCAGTGTGTGGAAAACATATATTTCAATTTCAGAATGGCAGTTTATTAGATTAGATGATCTGTTCTCATAATTGGAGGAACGTCGGTTTGTCTTAACCTGCATAGCTTGTCTTAGTAATTGGATCGTTTAATGAATAATTAGACTGAGTGGTTTTCCTAATTGATTGAGATTAACTGTTGAGAAGTGAGTTAGAGCAGGTTACGTTTTTGTTTTAGATTTGTAATAGGCTATCGATATCGTAGTTATTCACGCATCATTTGTAACTTGTATTGTAACGAGCGTGACTCATAGTTCCTGTCTCAAAAGTTGTTAGACATAATATAAAGTATAATAACTACGCTCGGTTGTATTTCGATGGAATATGGGCTCATCGTACGACAAGCAAATTACCAGCATTCGGTTCAATCAGGACAAAAGTAAGGATTATGGGATATTTATAATATATTTTTGATTGTCCTCTTGGGATTAATGGCAGTTTCTAATCACGAGTTTTTGAACCAATTTGTAGGTTGCTTCATGTGCTGTATGGAGAATGGATTGCGAATATATTACATTGATCCTTTAGTCGAAAAAGTCCATTATGGTGAGTGCTCTCGTCGTGAAGGATTTATTATAAACGGATTATGAAATATGGATCATCGTTGGTATTTCATTTCTTGTTAGGTATTCTAAGTATTCTAAAGGTTTTTGTACTGTCTTGTTTCAGATGAGCAGCATATCGGAGGGGTTGTTTTTTGCGAAATGGTCTATCGATGCAACCTTTTCGCTATAGTCAGTGGTGGCTGCCGACCCAAATATGCAGACAATTCAATTCTCGTATACGATGACTTACAAAAACGAGCAGTGCTGGAGTTTACGTTTAATCAACAGGTACTTGCTGTGCGATGTCGTCGGGATAGATTGGTTGCAGTCTTAAAAAATCGGATACACATATTCTCCTTCCCATCTAAGGCTCAAAAATTATTTACACTCGAGACGAGATCAAATCCACTTGGACTGTGTGAATTGTCTCCGGGGAATCTAAATTTGCTTGTGTTCCCAGGATCAAAAGTCGGATCGCTACAGCTTATGGTTAGTTGAATGAAAGCCTTTTTTAAATCTGTAATAAGCAAGCATGATGCGTTTTTGTAGATCATTGACAATGAATTTTTCGTAGAACTTGGACACCACCGAAGCCACGGTATCTAGCAGTCCAGCGACTATTACTGCTCATCAAGGAGAGCTAGCCTGCATTGCCATCAATCAGACAGGTAAGATATTTGTGCACATAATAAGTCGGACTCTGAATTTTGGCTTCATAACAGATCGCGAACGGTTTTGAACTAACTGTAAATGGTCCCAACTGACATTACAGGGGCACTTGTAGCGACAGCTTCGGACAAAGGAACTCTTATTCGCGTATGGGATACAACCAAAAAGAGTTTAGTGCACGAACTTCGCCGAGGCTCGGATCCTGCTACCTTGTATTGCATCAACTTTAGCTTGGGTTCGGATTTTCTTTGTTGTTCCAGTGATAAGGGAACTATCCATATCTTTGCACTGAAGGACTCACATTTGAACCGGCGTTCTACGTAAGCTATTTTCTATTCAACGAAATTACATGTCAGCAAGTTGTCTGTATTTAAATCATGTTTATTGAATCTTTTGTAGGTTTTCAAAGATGCGGTTTCTGGGAGATTACATTGAAAAATCCCAGTGGGCTCTGGCTAATTTTACGGTGCCACCGGAATGTGCCTGTGTTTGCGCTTTTGCCTCTAATAGTACAGTTGTCGGTAAGTCTTCACAAGTACCTACATATATTTGTGTTACAAATACAAAGGGGTTATTTATGAATAGGTAGTAAAATATCGTTTACTTCTGTTTTAGCCATTTGTATGGACGGTACATTTCATAAGTACGTTTTTAACTCCGATGGTCAGTGCAGCCGTTTGTCTTTCGATGTCTTTCTAGAGGTTTGCGGGGATGATGACTTTTAAGAAGTTGTTGCATGCTAAGTTTGCGAAAAAATATAGGAATCAAAGGAGTGGTCGATCCAACTATTAGTTAATCCATACAAATATGATAGATATACAGCTATAGCTGTCTTTCTGAATCATTTCAATATAGGTTCTACACTCAGTTATGCTAACTCCAAATTAAATTTTTGACCCCAAATGGAATGAAAAAAATTAAGCAACGAATGATAGAAGGCCTCTGGTTACCTGTACCAATTTTTGAAGTCACGTCCATCAGCTTAGTCAACGGTTACGGATTTAATTTGCTACGTTAAGTTACTTAGTTACGTATTTTATACATCTTTTGTCGGACTTCACAGTTAATACTAGAAATAAGGAATTGGATGGTTACCGCAGTTTAGCTATAATTAATTTTGATTTAATTATTTAGGGAATTTCTGAAATCGCCATAATGATATGTGCAAAGTCAACCGACGTTCGTGTTATTCCTTAAGCTTTCCTCTTTTTCACGTACGACATGTAGACTTTTATAGTCTTGCTGAGCAGTTTTTGACAATTTAGTCATTAAGCCTAGTTCGGTCTAGTTAAGGTATTTTGTGATAGTTCTGAAAAGAGTAAGATGTTAATAACGTACTCCTGTAATAATTAAATACAAATAAGTCGCAGATTTAGTTAAGGATCGCAATATAAATGATTTATGACATTTCGCAGCAACGGAAGCTGATTCTTTGTAATAACTTGTAATCGAATACGAGTGCAGGGATTCCTGATTCAGGTTCACGAACCTTTTTCGAGAGTTTGTACTTTTGATATGAAGTTTGAATAAACTAAATTAGTAATTGCAAATCAACAATTAAAATTGTCCCTTTATTTTTTGTCTCCGTTTGTGACTGCGGTCATCAGTCAACTCAGACTCTCAGAGTGCAGAGTATGCGTTCTTAGTATGACTATTTAACCTATACCTTTTCGATTCAAGAGTTACGATAAAAACTAATTGGATATCTCTACCGGGTAATATAATCCAATCAACTCCCCTACTCACTGCTGCACTACAAATGTTTACTACTATTATTGGTACATCATAGGAGCATGAAAATGAAAAACTCATGCACGTTAAACATACAGATTTGACCTACTCCAGCTCTTTAATCATATTTCAATGCATCATGAATCAGGTATCAGTATTTTAAAATCTATTTTGCGAATTATTCTATAACTATTAGCAATTTGAGACTAGAACTTATATTTATGTAAAAGATCCAGAAACGAAGATACATCATCTAGATAAAAATCTGGAAGTAGATCCTTCAGTTTAGGATCTTCTGAAGCTTGCCAAAGTTTTACTTCGTCCATGGTCGTTACTCCACTCAACACCAGCAAGGTCCACATCCCACAGTTTCTTCCGAACAAAATATCAGTGTTGGCCCTGCAAATGCAATGCGTATGTAACTTAATGTAAACAGGGAGTTTATTTAAGGTAGTAATGAATGTGTGTTTACCTGTCTCCAATCATCAATGCTCGAGAAGGAGCTAAGTTATGCGACCGTTGTACAAATTCAAATGCAAAGGGGTGCGGTTTTCCCATCACTACTGGCTCACGTTCAGCAGCTGTCTTCACGGCGTTTACTATTGACCCAGTACCTACATATATCATATCATGTACAAATTGTTTCTATGTTCAGAACTGCTAACGCTGCATGGAGTCAAAAAACGTGTTATATAAATAATTAAGCATCAAAAGATAAAGCGTACCTGGCAGTACAAAGTTAGGTCCAGAAGGAAAGCGCTCATCTGTATTCGTAGCCACTAATTTCAAGGAAAATACGACAATTTTTATCAACCTACTTGGAACGAAATTGAAGGATTAGTGGTGAGAAATTTAAAGAAGCAGGTCTTTACCAAAGAGACAGTCCAGATTTTTTAAATAACTGGCAGCTTTATAGAGTTTTACATAACTTAAATGGTGGTCGAACCCAACCACAACAGCTTTAACTTCAGGGTCGAGGATGGGGTCTGTCAAATGGGAGGCAACCCACGTTGTCATCTCCGAAGA
This sequence comes from Desoria olivacea, assembly GCA_034695115.1. Classification (NCBI taxonomy): domain Eukaryota; kingdom Metazoa; phylum Arthropoda; class Collembola; order Entomobryomorpha; family Isotomidae; genus Desoria; species Desoria olivacea. Next base: position 1,500 of record JAQFZA010000089.1, on the reverse strand, counting down.
CATCGGGTCTGGCTGCAATTATTCAATCAATGAAAGTTGTTCCTGTGATTTATCCAACATCCCTTAAAATACAAACCCTGAAGGTCCTTACCCCAATAGGCAACGCCTCGATTCCGACATTTGACAGCTCTCCCGTTATTCCTGTCGTTCCGATTACATAGGCCTTCCCTTGAAAATTCTGCTCTTTGAGGTACAACGCAGCAAGATAAGAAGTTGCGACGATTTCATCCTTACAATTGAAAAATAAGTACCAGATTCATTAACTCTTTACACATCAAGGTCCATTCACGCTATGGTTTCTAGGACATAATGTGTGAATGTGAAAGAATGTGTTATTAAACACAAAAGGTGCAAACAGTAAACAGAACCTACCAATGTGGCTTGGAAACCTAAAGTATTGAACTTTTCTAAAAACTCCACCCTCGTTTTCGTGCTGTTATTCGTCAAAAAGAAGACCTTTTTGCCCAACGCTCGAAGCTTAATCACCAGTTCTTGAGCACCTTTAATTGGATTCATCCCTATCCATAACACCCCTGAAATACACAATTGCATATTATCATTACTCATTGTACAAACACATCAGATCTTATCATTATTTTACTCTTATCAAAATTCAAAAACCCAATCCAACTTCCAAAACATACCATCACAGTCGAACAAAACAGCGTCCAGATTTTTTATAAAGTCAGGGAAATAGTCCTCAGGTAACTTATCCATCGGATTTGTATCGCTCGGCAACTTCGTCCTCAGATTAGCCGATTTTGTATCTCCACCACCTCCATGAGTGTTGATGTCAGGTACCACTGCCGGAGAACCCATCCTGTTGTCGATCACCGCTTCCAACCCTTTCAGATTAGCAAACTCCGACGACCAGCTTATTTCCCGTTTCTCGACCGATGCAGCTCCTATGCTTAAAACCCTTCGGCCTTTTCCTCTCTGCTTTCCTGCTCCCCTGTAAAATACAATTAAACAATCAAACTATTACCGGCCGTAAACAACACTTCTTCAAACACAATTTCGTTCCTGAAAAACTTTTTTTTTGAATGTCCATTCTTTTTAATAATATCAAATATTGACCTCCTGGAGGAAGAAGACAATCTGCTGACCAGGCTTTTGAACCTTAGCCATTGCATCTCAAACTCTTAATCTGAAATCCCCCTGCGTCTTCTGATTCGTAATCCCTATTTATAAATACAACAACAATGTGATTTCTGATTTCTTCACAGAGAATCCGAGCTGGGATTCCGCAAGCACTGATACTGATCCAATCCAATCCCATCACATCAAACATAGCACGTGGAATCTGAATCTGATCTATCTGCTACTGTCTGCTAGTACTTGTGAAAGTGACTGTACATGCTTTGCTATGCGAATCTTGCCAATTATACATCCCGTACCCGTCTAGTCGATGAGATTCGACACTCTCTGACTTGAGGAGGGGAGAGTCGATAGACACTGTGTGTTCTTGGGAGCCGTCAGAAAATACTCTCACAGAGTATT
>JAQFZA010000088.1:0-69831 GCA_034695115.1 Desoria olivacea | reverse complement strand
ACTTGTGACTGATGAAGCCTGAGATGTACCTTGCGAGACTGTTGACCCTCTATCGTCTAAGGGAACGTTTCGGTTATATACAACAAAACTTTCGACAATTTCAGCCTGAGGATGTGGGACTTCATCTCTGAGCAAAGAAGTTGACATCATCGCAGTTACTCTACGACTTTCTCCTTTAACTTGAATTTGAATAGATTCAATCTCAGTGCTGTTGGCTTTGGGTTGACTAGCTCCCCTGACAAAATTTGAAAACAGCAATAAATACATAAATACATAAATACTTTTGAAAATGATTTTTTAAGAAATGTTGAGCCAATGCAATCTTATAATCTGTAGCAGTCGTGGCAGCCTTTTCTAAAAGTCTGACATGCTGTCCTCGAATTATATGCGATTCTGTGGTGTTCCACTTCCAGGCTTTGATGCTACAATTTTCAATAATACATGTATACACTTGTAGTATTTTTTAAGAACAGAGGGGCTCATACTACAGATAAGTAATTATTGGTGTCTTGGCCGACAAGGGAATATACTTTGTTCAAATAACTTGACTTGGACACATATACCACACACACATACCTGCCTATAGCCTAGTTTAGGTGAAGATGAAAGATGAAGACTATCTACAATTTCTTACGTCAACCTAAGTCTACAATTTGAAAGTCGACAAGATTAAACGATATTCCGAAGGTCGAAAAACTATGAAAACTTAAAAAAACAAGAGACAGAAAATCTCCAAACTCGGTCAATGAACTGAGTCAGGTTATTGACCGAGTCAAGTCACCTACCTGACCGAATTGAAAAAAATTACAATCAGAAGGCAACCAAAATCACATTCGAGATTTACGAATATTTCCCACTGACAGACAGGTCAACTTCTGCAATTTCGCAGGGACAAGCTGATTAAGAATGTGGAATGTGCAAACTAACCAGGCTAAGAAGAGTATTCCACTTCTACATTCAACTTCAGCTGCCAAATTTCCTCCACTTTGTTCAATAATTGTTGTTCCTTATTTGTTTATTGTTTATCAACAGCAGTAAAGAAAAGGTGTGGGATGTTTTGTTGAAGATTCTTAATTAAGTTCAAACTTAATTAAATATAATGTACTTTCTTACCTTACCTTTAACCTTTCTATTTATAAGATTCGTAATTTTCCCACCCAATCCACAATCCATCCAGTACGATCGAGGAGGATAATGAAATCAAACTACTACGGGCAGATTTGTTTCGACAAATTCGGCAGTCCGCTCCACCCAGTGCGAAGTCTGGAAGGAAGAGATGAAGTACGGGTACAACTAACGTACAACTAAATTGTAAGTTGATTATTGTGACTGGGGAGTTCAGAGAGCGGAGTCCAATACTCTTCCATAATACAGGTTGAAGCCTTCAACTTCAACTTGAAGGTGAAATTGCTGGGATCAAATTGACATCAATAATCAGTAAATCAGGTAAACATTTAATTTGTAATTCATAATTTAAAGAACCACGTCTGTTTTAATCATGCAGGCTAGGATGACAGTTTTTTTTTCGTCTCAATTTGTGGTTACAAATGCAAAATGGGTGTTGGTGTTTAATTCGAAATAAACTTTTGGTTTCGTTTTTCGATGAAACGTTTACATCTTCCTGTCGTAGTTAGACATCTGGGAGAATTTTCAATCTCACTTAAAGGTTTTCCCACTTTAAGGGAAGAAATATTTTTAATGTGTAGATAACCCAAAAACAAACCAACCGCTAAAGTTTTTCCAGTTCAGCTAATAGTGGATTGAGGTGTGTAGGCAGTAAATTTTTAGTTAACAACGTAATGATTTACCCAGCTAAAATCAATATTTAACCCACAAAAATTCAAACAATGAAATCTTTACATTGTTTGTAAATGTTATGAAATTTTTAGTAACAAAGAGGATCAGCCATCCCCAAGTGCAGAACAGCTGCTAGATATTGACACGATAGTGTTTTCACAAAATGGATAAAGGTATAAAATCGCCACCCCCGTTTGAGAATGACCCGGACTTCCTAAACCAGATTGAAGAAAAACTTGAGCCACACCGCCGCTTCCCTTATGTTCATCTGAAGCTTTTGGATGTTCCATTGTCAGAGGTAATTGATCTTAAGTTTACGTTTGAATATCATTTCTATTCGATATGTATTGGTGTGTAGGGTAATTATGTTAATCGTTAATGTTTGTTTGCAACAGGAATTCTCTATTACCCGATCAGTAAGGTCAAAACGGAGGTCTGAAACGACAGAAAAGTACGAAACGGAGTTCTCTTGTCATATTTGCGGCCTTCAACTCCCCAAAAAATCCAATTTACTTCGTCATCTAACAAGACATACTGAAGTTCTTAAGCCGTTCCGATGCACCATTTGTCACCAGTCGTATCAGCAACTCTTTCAGCTGAAATCCCATTTAGTGACAGCTCATCCTAAAAAGCTCAGAATTCCTGTCCCAGAGCCAACAGGCGATCTTGAACTTAATTTTTCATGTCACCTTTGCTGTCGCCGATTTACCTCCCAAGCCTTTGTAGTTCGTCACCTAAAGACCCACACCGAAGTTAAAAAGCCATTCGTTTGCCCAGTTTGTGACGAGGCGTTTGCGGAATCCAATCCGCTGAACTCTCATTTAGGTACACAACATTCAGACCAATACAAACTTCTCGCTAATAAGTCTTGCTGGAGTTATCGGAGCAGAAATCAAAGAAGCAAATCGGGACAACCAAAAATAGCGGCCGTGCAAGTCATTCATTTGACAGTTGAGTGCACAAAATGTCCCAAGAGGTTTGCCTACCAGTCCAGATTGAACCATCACATGATTACCAACCATCAGACAGAGAGAACCCATGTCTGCGATATCTGTGGTACTAAGTATAAGCATGCTTACAGTCTTCAGCAACATCTAGCCGATCAAAAATGTCAGTCAGTGATTGACAAAATGGCGGAACGTCCTTATAAATGTGATCACTGCGAGGTGGCTTTCAAGATGTCAGGAACTTTACGACAGCATATGCGAACTTTTCACGGAGTCCGACGAGTCAGAACGAAAACGGACAAGCAGACCTTAACCTGCCTCTTCTGTGGCTACGTGGCTTCAGCTCCAAATGTTCTAGTTTCGCATAATCGAATACATACGGGAGAGAAACCGTTTGTTTGCAAAGGATGTGGCTCTAAGTTTTCCCACACATCAAATTTGTATGCCCATCTGCGATCCTGTCCAAAAGCAAAAGAAATGGGACTCCAGGCCAAGAAAAAACATCCAAAAGGATTCAGGAATTGTACGGGAGTTGGTGGACCCCCACATGAACGGTTCAAATGCTCCCACTGCGTTCTAACTTTCAGGTGCCCTCGCTCAAGGGATTGTCATCAAGGAGCTCATGGGGACCAATTCCCGTGTTCATTTTGTTCTTGTGCATTCAAGCATGCCGTGGGGCTGATGTTACACAAAAGACGACTGCATCCATCAGATTTCGAAACTTTCAAGTGTGAAGAATGTGGAAAGATTTTAACGACTACTAAAGGACTCGAATGTCATCGAAGGAATTTGCACCGTCTTCAAGTGCCATCAAGTCCTTTGGATAACGAGCCCGAACCAATGCCGATACCGATGGAGAAAACCGTGGAAGATCCCTTAAATATTGTTGTCCAAAGTAATAAGCGTCCGAAAGTTGAAATCGCTAAGCAAGTAGATCCATTATCTACTCTAACCACCGTTATGTGGATTGAGGGTCATCCTTCCAGTTCATTCGAAAATGATTTAAGAGTTTTCAACGATTTCTCAGACGATTCATTCTCGTGTTGGATTGATAACATTGATGATGATACAGTTGCCTCTGGATCTCAGGAACCTGGGGACATCTGATTCCCTCCCGTAGCACCTACTACAATTTTGAAAATGGAGTATTCATGAATATTGTAGTTTCTTCATTTACCCATTTCTGCGATAATGTTTAATTTATTAAGTTCCTGAAAAATTATGACCTTCATAAATACAAAATATGAATATGAATATTTTAGATCGAATAATGTCTCAGCAAGCCTCAACGTCCGTTCTTTTTGGTCAATCCGAATCCGAAGTCCTATCTGCTACCACTGCCTGTATTAATTTTTGTCAGGATTACACGCAGGCCACCTTTACTATATTTGCCTTGTAATCATTACAATCCTACCGGAAATTGTTTTAAAAAGTAAAGTCAATATTATTGAATATCAGCTCACAATATTTATTGTACAATTAAAAATAGGGTCTTCGTACCCACCATTCTATGAACTTCTATTTCTGCACTGACACATGTTTTTCAAAGGGGGGACGATCCTCTCTGAAACAATTGCCCACTCGTCCATCTCGGCTAGATCAGCATTTCTAAGGGATGAACAGCATGAACATGAAGCCTCTCGGAAGAAGTTCCGTAACTGTCAGAAGCACAGATAGAATCCTGGACTTTGATGGGATGACTCCGAATCTCAAACCGATTATTCTGCCCATTCATGCAGTCTAAACTGTCCATAATGTCAACATACGCTCACGCACTTATAGTAAACATACAGGGAGGGACACGTCTTGTGTGCCGGAGTGGGCCTGATTTACTCGAAGCACAAAGCTTTCAAAACACTCCTTAACAATAACAATAAGTGCTCTTCTCTGAATTCCGGGCATTTATATGGAAATGGACAACACGATATACACAAAAGTAAAATCCCCGACGGGTAGCTCTAAGCCGGAAAAGTTCCTTCACCCACTTCTCCTTCAAAGGGAATTACGAATGAAGAATTAACTCAAGGACCTTTACAAACAGTCCACATGTATTTGGCTGATTTACATTCTGCAACTGAAATTCATGTCAACTTACTTTATGGACGTGAAGTTAGGAAAGCAGGGAGTACACTTTTATGTCAAGTTTCTAAATCCTTCTTATCGTTATTCACAGTTGAGGCTGTAGTAGTGTCATGTCTGGCTGATTCAATTACAATGCATTTTAATATAAGAAATCTGGAATAGTTTCTATAGTATAAAAAGAAGTTCTAATCGCTCAAGATTTTAAGTTACCCACTAACCTACATTACAACTAGATATGCGGGTTAGCCAGTGATCAGGAATTGGGGTTTCATTAGTGTATCCGTCTTCGACTGAAGAGTTTGTCAACTTTGACCTTTGGTAGTATGTACTGACTGATATAAGTTAATTGCTAACCTTGCCGGTAACAGGAAGGTCACATATTAAACTTGGAATAAGTGATATTGCTAAGCTAACCTTGTTTGTTTTTAGGAAAACATAGTTCACTAACTTAATACAACGTTCACAATGTAAAAATTCGTAATAATAATTTCAAACATTTTGATTTTTACCTAGTTTTCGGGATTTATCTCGAAACTTATTTTGTATTGCAAATTTGGATTTACCATTAAGTATTGGTCAAAATGGTGTATCATACGTAAAAATTGATGCTGGTTTTTTTTTCGATTTTAGTAGTGTGTACTGAACAAGACTGTTTATTTCGTGCACCATTCATTTAATAAAAATTAGATTGGCACCTGGCAAAAGACAACTTTCGATTCAGCGGCTATAAATATGTTCATGATAAAAGTATATGAAAATCCAACACCCGATCTGCATTTTGAGTTGGAAACATTTTAAGTCCACTTACGCAGGAACCTGAGATTCCTGTCGAAAAGTTTTATTAGTAGTCATTGTCGTATTAAATTGACATTGACAAGATCACAAAATATATGTTTTAGGATTTATACCTATTCAACACATTCACTTTGGTTTTTCTTCCTCACTGGAGCTTCGCCATCCACAATTATCTCACCTCTCGAATCCTTCTTAAGCTTTGGTCCCTTTTGTTCTGGATTTGGAGTTGACGAGGATACAGAATCGGTTGCAGATACGACTCTGGCGTTATTGCTTCCCATTAAAGATTTCCTTTTCTTAGGCGAGCGTGGTTTGGGTTTCCGAGCATGCCTAGCTATTCGCCTAGCACTTCGCCTGTAAATAAAAAGCATGCACAACATTTTTAAACCATAAGAAAATTAAAGGAATACGGATAAAGCTGACAATAATGTCTAATACGAACTCGGCTTCATCATGAGCTTGTTTCAGATCCTTTTCTTCGTCCAAGTTCGGCTCGTTGTTTTTGAGCACTCGCTTCAAGACGGCGGTATCGCTTCCAGTTGTAGATTTCTTTTTAGTAGTCAAAGGTGGATTGGGTCCCAGAGCTCCCCTTGCGCTTCGCCTAGCGCCGCTTCGCCTGTAAATAAAAAGGATGCACAACATTTTTAAACCGGAACAAAATTAAAGGAATATGGATAAAGCTGACAATAATGTCTAATACGAACTGGGCTTCTTCTTCATGAGCTTGTATCAGATCTTTTTGTTTTTCCAAGTTCAGCTCGTTGTACTTCAGCACTCCTGTCTCCGCAATCCATTCGTCCCACCTATTTTCGAAAACGGAAAACAATTACATTAATTAACTTAAATTGAATGTGGACGATCAATCAGATAAGAAGCTGCTTTTCCTTGTCAACTGTACCTTTTCTTCCAACCGGTGTAATGAATGAAATATGCGTACTCCTTCTTCTCCTTCCGATATCCTGGTAGGGCTGTTTTGAATACTCTCCTGTTTAATACTTTAGCCTCATAAAGAAACTCACTGTGAAAGCACAAAACGCGCTCGTTGTTTTCGAAGACCGGAGGAGGTAAGCTGTCCGACACTGCGACAATTAAGCAACATTTTAGCTACCTTCCAAACAATAAGATTTCAGAGCCTCACATGTGTGATGTGGACACCGGACGGGGCATGCACTACATGCTACGACACTACTAGCAAAAGTACTACACCATTGTGGTATAGGTTAGATGTTTCTATTCTTACTAAGCGAAAGTCGGTTTTTGTAAGCATGTTGCACATTGTACATTAAAAATGTGAAATGTACGGAACAATTGAAGGAATGAATTCCGAATGCGAATACCTACAACTTACAACAGAAAGGCTAGATAGATAATAGGAGTGTGGATTGCAACATTTTGAAAAGCAATGCCATCTCAATAACAATCCAAAATCATTTCCATTTCATTTGTCATTACACATTAATTACAAATCCACTGATGACTGACTTTGATTGAACTTACTTACTCTTAATTTGCCGTCCACGTTTCTTAGATCCACCGACACCCTCTTGAATTCTTATTTCTTCCTTAGTGCAGTCCAACTGTTCTTATCTTATCCTTTCCAGTTTTTGTCTCCCTCGAAGTTTGTAGATTTGTAGCGTGGTTGGTAGCTTTAATTTTCTAACCTCAAAGTCCACCAGTCTCATCGACTACTCCACAGAAGATGCGAATGAAGTGGCATAAGAAGAGCTGACGTGTCCAAGTTGGATAGGGTAAAGAGGAGGTGTTGCCAAAATTCTACCGGTGGTATAGACTGCTATAGAGTGTATAGCAAAGCCCCAACCTTCCTCCGCTCTGTCTTGGATCTCTTCCTGCCGAACCTCCTCTGATTACCTTGCTGCATGTGTGCCCTCTTTCCTCTCAAAATCCTCAGGACAGGCAACAGGAGGGACTATGCATGCTTCAACCACGATGTCTGAAGAAGAAGTAGTGGGGGTTTGGAAGCTTTGAAACTCCCGCCCTGCGAGGAGGGAAAAGTGACTGGGAGCTCGATGTCTCTCTCTTCTGGACCTTTGTTACCGTCACAAATATCTGTGACACATAAATGCATGGAAAAGCCTTTTTTGACATTCTGTCAGGATTGAGTACATAAAATATAATTCTGTCGTCAGGAAGGGTTCAATATTCAATATAAATACTTCTTGTAATTATAACCCATCAAGGTTAAGTCGAGATTGAAGGGTTTAGAATTTTAAACTCCAGGTACAGGTCACAGGTATTACAAAAGGAGCATAATTAGAGTGAATTATAATAATAATGTAATTTTTTAATGACTCAAAATAATAATATGTTGTCGGTTGTGTACAAATTCAAAATTCAAAAGGTCATCAACCGATTGCAAATTGCAATTTGCAATCGTCAGTGATGGATTTTCAAGGAAGATTGTGAGGTATTTTGATTTCATGGTCATCAATATTATGAAGAACGTTGTTCAGAGCTGAAAATCAGTGATATGTGTGAGGGATATTATTTGATATTCACCAAGTTCACGAAATGATCCAGGCTTTACAACATTATGTATTTAGTTTTTAGTTCTCATATGTATAGTTGTAGATATCCTTGTACATTAAACATGGGATGGTGACCATAGCAGAAAAAAATAGCAAACGATGTACCTGAATAATGACAAACTTAACAATAATACCGCATTACATGTAATTATTTAAACTGAACCAATTTTGCAGGCATACTTATTGTTAGTTCAAGGGTTGGAAGAAGCGTGAAGTAAGAGTCTACGAGGTGTATTAATTAATTGTCTGCACTTTTGGATTTGGATGATGTATAATACGATTTTCCACAAGAAACGTGTGAAAAGTAGGAAAACCAGGGGATGTAGACGAATGTCAACATTACATTGTCCAATCAAGCCTGCAGGGCCCACCGGCATCAGCAAACCAAGTTGACTTGGATGGTGTCTGAAGTTGCATTGGGATTACGGTGTTCGAGATGACAAATGAAGGATGTGTCTCTTTGTGTGTGTTTATCCAATCCACCTCCAAATTGGCACACACGGGAGAAGAGGCAGCAGGTACCCGGGTTAACTATAAGGAAGGAATTCCCTCCTGCATCCGCCTAACTTTATCCCACGGACTTGGAACAAGGGAAAAGTTCCAGTTGTAAAACTTTGACGAAAATCAGAGTCAAGTTTGAGGACATTTTCATCCCTTGATTTCTTCTATTGGGCAGTCCATGTGTAAGTCATTATGACGACAGGATTACATACTATTTTGAGTACTCAAGAACAAGATCAGTTTCTTCAGGCTCAAAGGGGAAAGTCAATGTTTGTTCTGATGCCTGATACATTTCCCTACTTTTGATACCAGGATTTATTCACTAATCTTTAATATAGATGATAGAAGCAGACTACTCATAGATAGACGCGTTTGTTTTTTTGCTTAGCCTCCATAATATTCTTTCTCTCCAAAGGGAAATTATTATTATAGGGTTGGCATCACAAATCAGAAACAGGGACTTAAATGAGAATTGTTTAGGATTACAACCTAGTTTTTCTTCTTATTACAATCAAGCATACATACTATCATTGTTGATTTACAGTCGAAGGTTTAGTGAAGATTTGGATGCAGTGAACTAATTTCAGTTAATTATGTTTTATGGGTTGAAATGGAATTAAATGCCACTTCTTCGATAAGAAAGTCTTAGGTCGGGCTTCGAATGTACAGCCTATTTTGTTTCAAAGATAAAGGGTAAAATGTTGTGAAGTAATTTCAGTTGAAAAATGTTATTTTTTTTTGTCCTGCAATTCGAATCTTGGGACCACTGATATTCTTAGTAAAAAAACTCCATAAACCGACAACTTGTTTTAATTCAGTCCTTCAAATTATGTCTGAAATTATCATTCTAGTTCTTTCCTTATTGCATGTTGTGTTCTTATAGTCTTTAAAAAAGACGAAAATCCGAAAGCATGCATTCCCCTCTTTTCGTTTTTGGATTTCAAAATTTTAGAATCTCAAAGTTTTAGAAATTCAGAATTTGGAAATGACAGATTTTCAGAAATCATAGCTCCGAAAGTTCTCTTGTCAAGATCCCATATATACTTACTTACCTATCCAACCCTGCATACTTTGTGATTGTGAGGGCTGGAAAGACACGCAAGTCTCCTCAGCGAATTTCTCCCGTGTTTTCTCCATAAGATACCCGCTGTCTCAAATAGGACTCCCCAGTATGCCTACAGCTTTCAACCGGCTCTTACCAACATTATACCCGGATTCGGATTTATTGAGAACGGAGTCGCTCTGGAAGTTCACGGTTGTTCCCTGCTAGGAAATACATAAATTCAGTATTCAAGTTTGGGAAATCTGTCGGAGATTTGTGGTTGAATGGTTGACTTGTGCGTTTATGTGTGTGGCGGTGTGGCTTTGCTATTCCAGTTACTATAGGAGGAGTGACTATATAGGCCGACGTGGTCATTGAATTTTGAATGGGGATAATATTTTATTATTTATATGTTCACATGAGTCCTTGATTTTTTCGGGGTTTTTTGAACCAGACTCTCAGACTTTTGTTGAGAGGAAGAAAGGGGCGGAAGTGGATATAAAAAACGGGAATAAATTTTGCAAAGAAGGTTGGCCCTGTCTAAAGTGTCCTCTGAATTATTATTACATCCACGATTACTGTCATCGTCTCTTTTCACTTACACTAAATATATTACATTGACCTTCAACCTTAAGCCTGGAAAACGGACTTTCGGAAATCGTTGGAAACTTAGATACAGACACAAAGTCCAGCAGAGACTTCTTGAGAAAATGTCGTCTTAGAGGAAATCAACTTGGAATGGACAAGCTATTGAATTTTAAAAGTAATTTAGGGCTTTTGAGACTTTGATGTGAAATTGTAATGAAATTAACTTTAATCCCATTTCATCAATATTGTAGTCTGAAACCCCGAGGATCTGATAATTTTTAGCAGCATAAATTTTAAAGGATTTTAAAGTCACATTCGGGACAAAAAAACTACGGAAAGTCTTAAAAACTCAAGTTCAGCAATGACAAAACATTGAAGAAAAATAATTCACTAACTCGGCCAAAAACTCTCGTGTGAATTAAATAAAAATTCCAATCCACCTGAAACATTTAAAAATCCCATAACCCCGTTGTGTAAAGTTATAAATCGACAGGAAGTTATAAACAACACGAAACTGCAAAAAAAGTTTGGGAAATTGCGACACACAGAAACTGATTTACTTCAAACACAGGAAGATCTGCAGTCTCCAATTCCAAACTCAATCAATCTTCATAACATTCATAACATAATATGAGCATGAAATACGACAGACACCCTTAATCTCATAGTCTTGCAGATGTTTTTAAATTTGACTCAATACATTATCGATGAGTTACTTTGTATTAAAAATGCTTAGCTGGTTTTTAAGAGTTGTTGAAGAACCTTTAAAAAATATTGGTAAATTAATCCCCACCAGTGATTAATAAACAGATAAGCAAAATTCCCGTTAACGACTCATTCAAACAATAATTAGAAATCAACTTAAATCCCTCATCCACAACTATTGTGTGTGACCGAATTGTGAAAACAGAATTGTACAGCCATTCTGGATGCTTAAAAACATTCTAGGAACTACTTACAGCAACTACTTAAGCCCAAATACAAATTAACCAGTTCCCAGGAACAGAACTCTCTGCCCTAGAAGTTAACTATAAGGAGAAAGTGGTTTACCAACCACACCTATAGGGAATCTAGGAGTGATTGTTCATGATGTTGTTGGTTGTAGGTGACTAGAGGTTGTGTTTTGTATTATAAAATAAATGCATAAATTAGATATCAAAGATAGGCCATCGTTCCCGTAATCTGAGGGATTAATCGGATGGTATTGGAAAGGTAAGCCGCTTTTTGTATAAAATATTCGGAATCAGGTTAACTACACACAATGCATTAGCATAAAGGGCTCTTTCCTCTGTATTCTATTATGTATGTACAGCCTACTATGCACACAACAACGTAGACGTATTCTGGGAACTAAATTCAATTTATAATGTTTTTCGATCTCGAGTAGGGAATATACATAGGAAGGGAGCCTATACAGCTTCAGGATACCTTAGCATCAAACATCAAAGCGGCATCGCTTCTGGAACTATGCCCATAGCCTAATAATTCTGCAACTTGTTATGCAGTGGCCAATTTGTAGTTGAAATCACAAATGATCTGTACATTCATGTGCAACTTAAGCTTAAAGCTTCCCCAGAGGAAGAGTGAAAGCCGCGTCGCCCTATGGAAGTGACACAGGCTCTTTAAGGAAACCTGTACACTGTACTTTTTCAACTTTGATCCCAGGCAAGTATTTTTATATCAACGAACGATTCAATTATTATTGTTTATTTACCCGAAATAACGAAAACAACGTTATTCATCGTGTAGTCTGATCAAATCAGCTCCCGTGCAATGAAAATATGCAAAGTGTTTGTGTTTTTTAGATCTTTTAACAGAAAAACAGCGTTTTATTTACTTCCAGTATATTTAATGATCTAGTGTCAGTTTTGCAAGACCGAGTTTGCAAAAAAATAAGTCAGACCGTTTTTTGGTGTTAGACGTGTGTTGCAAAAAAATTATACCTACTTTGCAAGTGAAAAAAAAAAATTAGAAATATTTAGTTAGTCAAACTTGCAAAAAGTCTATTGAAGTTAAAATCATCAATTTAGTCATCAAATTTTACAAATGGATATTAATCATAAGCATCCTGAAATTCTGTCTCACATTTTCATATTATTGCAGGCTGGGAATCATTGTTACCTTCTATATCTCTTTATCTGCAGGTTTAAGTCACGCTTACCCGACCCTATTTGTCTCAATACATTCTCTGTACTTATTATTATTAGATCATATAGTCCTGGTTATTAGTTGAATAGGAATAAACGGAGGGTATTTTATAAACTAAATTACTTATACTTACTTACTAAACTAATGTTAACACTCCTGTAACATTAGTTTTCTCCTCTTTTTTGGAGTAAATATAGCCACCTTGAGATAGTTTAAACGTTTTGTTTCGGGTGAAGAAAATAGTGCACGACGAATCCATCATACGACTATATTAAGCAGGATTGAAGACAGTACTGAACGATTTCGGCTTAAAAGTAACTAGACTGAGTTTGTATTTATCTCATGCACATTTTATTTTTATCTCATTTGCAAGCTCGGTACTAAATTTTTGCAAAACCGGTCATCCCAAACTGTTGGATAAATTTACATCATTTTAACCAAAATATTCATTTGGAAACTAGGACGTTTTTTGCAAAAAAGTATTTGGAAACTCGGTCTTTGCAAAAGTGACCGTACACCTATTTAATGATGTTTATATTATGTAGTTTTTTATAAGCTCTATTCTAAGGTCATTTATTGATAGTTCATTCAAATCATTAAGGATTTGGTAGTAAAATTCCAAACTTTGTAGTTGGAGATTTTTTTAAAAACTGTTAAAATATAGGCCAGCTTAAAAAAACTGTCCAAACCTTTATATCTTTACAGCATTAGAAAACGGAAAGCAGTGGAATTTTTTTAAGCAGGTGTGGAACAAATGAAAATGCTTACAGACAGAGACAGACCGAAGACTTTCAGGTGGTGAGGAGTTGCGGTGTTCTACTTAAAAAAGTCCAGAGAAAATTTAGTATCCTTAAAGACGATAAATCAAACATCAATTAAGACAAAGTGGTCGAAGATACATTTTGCAAATTAAACCTTCAACACTTGAAGTGTGCGTCTGTTCTTTGGAGCTTCGTGCTTAAAGCGAAACATTATGATTCACACACGAAGGATACGCTACAAGTAGTATCTAGTCAAAAGTACCTCAGGCAACTATAGGTATTCCTATCGTTTAAAAACAGGAAGACTATCATGGCAAACTAATTCGCATGTTGAATGATATTCGGACTACAAGCTAAAGCCTATCATATCCTCTTGTTCCAAAGTCTGTAACGGAGAAGTACAGTGGGAAGTATAGGAGGGTGTATAAGTGTGTTAGTTATGCATAATAAATGGATGAATCCCATAATAGATTAGCTATTTGGTGTTGCTTATCAAAAGGCTTTGTGTTGTTGTGGCGTGTGGTGTCGGTGTTGGTGGGGGCTTCTCCAAGTTCACAAAACCCGAACTAGCCCAAGTCTGTTTATTTCATGAGGAGACACAAAGGACGGCCACAGAACAAAGCTTTCCAGACCCAACAACCGACATGAACCCTTTCATCTTAAGCAGTCCTTCATACTTCATATAATCTACGAGCCTTATATATTTACTATGGGATTGTTACAGAATGGGGCTGAGGAATCCTTTGAAGGAAATGTTGACATATCCTGCAAGGACCCTTAGGTAGTACCCGGAGCCATTGTAAATGTAAACATCTCCACAGTTCCGGCTCTTCAAACAAATCTGGGAGTGAGCGAAATGATTTATGATTTAGTTTCGGAGATGTTTTAATAACATTGGGCGTGTTGCCAACTTTGGAACGTAGCGTGGGTACTTAACCTCCATATATTGTTGTTGGTATTTACCTTATGTGAGAATATGCTTTCGGAAATTAAGAAAATTTAATTGAAGTTAATGAAATGTTCCCACTAAGTTAACCTTAAATCTGGATCAACAGTAAAATAAAATAGGGAAATCATAAAGGAGTCATTTTAAAGATATTTTAATTTAAAAAAACCCGATGAGTGTACACACATCTACCTTCAATCGACCAAATTTAAAAAAACTCAGATAAATAAAAAATTGACAATTAAAAATGGAATGCTACAGTTCAGAATTTTGGAAAGCATAAGTTCAAAATATTGTTGACCTTTAAGATAGAGCGTTTTAATGGTTTTGGTTCAATACTTTTATGCTAAATCTCAGTATTTCTATCCTCCAAACTTGAAAAACTTAAAGATTAATTCTAGTAACACGAAGGGCTTATTAGGGATACATTGATACGAAGGACGACAGTCCCGGACAGAATTATTTTGGAGCACAGAGTGAAGAAGTGCATGAGGCATTCATGAAGCTTAAGTATACGGCGAGTCTACTTTTTAGGCCGATAGCTCTAGATGTCATGTCCTCTCAAACTCAATATGAATTAATTTCTTACAATTTTTGAATGTTGGGACTTGTGAATGATAAAATGACAGTTTGTGCTTTTATGGATTCAGGGGATTTGTAATTAGTTGATTGAACGCCCAACCGCCTCGTGCAAAATAAGATTGTGTCAATCCACTCATTCTTGTATGTACGTCTCAAACCCCACGACATGTCACATGTACACCTTAATGGGACAGTAGCACAGCCGTATGTGAATGTGCATCCAACTGCACTCAAGACCCATTTAGTTGGTTATAATTAATTTCACTCTCTATGCAAATTGGATGAGATCTTAAAATGTGAAGAGTCGTCTGGTTACAAGACATACATTTATTATTAAGAGATTACATACTAAGGACGGACACACAGGGTTGGCCGAAAGGGCTACGTTGGTTACGACACTTACGGAAGTTCTGTACTCTGTATTGTTAGCATCAGGTTTTCTATTCAAATAAACCGATGTAGGTTTACAAACCCTAAAGATAACTTTGGTGTGCTGGATATCTTTGTTTATCGCAATTCGAGGTATTTAAAACTATCAAGACTAGTAGCTGGGGAAAACCCGGGGTATTAACGACCCCTGTGTGTCCACCATTATGTCGCCGTAAGGTTTCATGTCGGCCTTTGAAGATTCTTAAGCCCCATTAGGAATCCTGTTGATTAATTACAGGTAGGGAATTGAATTTTATTAAATTTAGAATGAAGTAGGCCAATTAGGAAGGAGAGACTAGGAGTGAAGGGAATTTATAATGAGTACAGAGAACCCTGCAAGAGGGGTTAGCACTATCGATTCAAACCGTTCGACAGTTCGGAATTGAGTTGTAGTTTGAATTATTTCGTGAATCATTTCTTATTAGTTTGAGCTGAATAATCATATTGTTGAATTGTTGAGTCTTGCCAAAATGTTGAGGCCATAAATTCCAAGAAATAAAATCCTATCGGCCATTTATGTTAACTAGATTTTGGATTTCCTTCTTGGTGACTCCGGCGTTAAGAGATCCGACCAAAAGTTGTTCTTTCGGCTTAAGACTAAAAACTAAGGATTCTCTCTGTTCTGTTATTTCTCCATTGTATTTATATTCTGCTCAAGAATCGGCTTAAGAAATTACAACAAGTCTGCGGAAACTCGTATACCACCTACTACTCACTATTACGACTTTAACAAGACTTTCGTATATATAGTCAAGTCATGTAAGATCGGAGCAGTGGGGGCAGAACGTATAGTAGTAGTAGATGGTGATACGGGAATCAATAATTTCCGCTCTGAAATTTAATTTCTAAAACTCTTATCCCATATTCGTAGGGAATGGAGACCACCCTCTGCATCTCTTGAATTCATGTCAATACTTTTAAGGACGGAATTGATTCAGGGTTGGAAAATATTGATTTTATTATTCCTGAACCATTCTACTTCAATGCGATTTTTGCAACTGATTTCAAAAAGATATTGGAATCAGTTTTAAAAAAGTTAATCGATTACAAAACCAAAAAAGTGCAACCGATCATAAATCCCTCAGGGGAATAAGTTCCATTACACTGGGATTTACTGTGATACAGGCCATAGCACATTTCAAATACCGACTATATCCCACACAGGGCTACCAGTAATTCAGAACACATCACACTTCAAAATCCCAGGAACGGGTAAAAGCCCAGAAGAAGTCCCCAAAAAACCCCGGGTAATAAACTCTGGAACAGTTCAAGAGTCAAGTTAGGTTTGTCGGTGGGATGTGACATACTTGTCCCAACTTGTGCTGGCTCTGCAGATTCTGCTGGTTCGGCTGATGTTGATAGTTGAGAAGGATCCGGGAGTTAAAGTTTCTTTAAACTTGGTTATTTGGGAAACAAGGCGGGTAAAGTTTTGTGTGCATAATTACAGTTAGTTTATAACTCCGAAGTATCGGATGGGTATTTCGGATATAATTATTATTCTCTCCCCATGCCCGACTTTCCATTTCCCGTTAACTTAATACTAATCTGGGCCTCATGCATAGCTGATGGAGTTCCGGGAAACGGGAGACGGTTGCCCTAACCCATAAGACCACTTGGTAGATGCCAGAGGTTTTTGTCTTGAGAGGTTGGGACGTTGTCTTGGAGGAGCCCTTTGTACTTGTGACTACTTGTGAATAGGAAGAAGACTTTGTTCCTCAAGACAAAATTATCAAGATTTATAGACTCGGAACTAAAAACAACTGAGTCCCTTCTATACTCCCAGTAACTCAAGTCATTAATATTATGATCCCTGTTGCTCCTTAATGAAACTTCCCTTCCTTCCACCTTACGATTCTCACTATTCTCAGTACACATTAAGTAGAAAATTACCAGGACTTATGCACAGACTTACTGTAATCTACTTTCCATTCCCTCACTTTCAAACAGAACAAAAGTCATCAGCACAGGCTCTCATTTTTGGAAATAATCTAATAACCAACACAGGGACAACAACGACCCAACTGTCGCCAAAACTACTTCCAGCCTATTTTTAAAAGCAGAAGAGTTCTTGGAAGTAAAACAGCCCAATAAGCTCCAAAGTCCAATAAGCATCTAACAATCAAAAAAACACTATCAAGTAATTTAACAACAATAAAACAGGTACATGTTTTTAAAAAACTACTGTGTCCCTAGTTTTCGTAAATTTTCGTATTTTTTAAATCCTTCCATCGAATTTGGATGAAGTTTGTATTTTTTTCCGCTCTTCCAGCAAGGAAATACGAGGACTCTTGAACGGACATCGGGTAGACTTTCTTGATGGCTACAGGAGATTTATGCAAACAAGTAAACTATATTCTACAAAGTCCCATAAAGATCGTTCCTCTCCGGAGTCAATAACAATGTTTTGATAATCAAGTCTCTGTTTAATTATTTATAGCGGGAGGGAAAGAGATTAAAATTCTTAAGTCCCTATATTTTACATACAGCTGAACTAAGGGAGCATTTAATGAAGTTTTAAAGATAAGTAATTTCAGAAACTCGTATATCATCTCCTACATCTTTCATAAATTAATTCCGCTGAGTTACATTGCTATTATACATCCTAGCACAAAATTAAGTCTTCCGGCTCGAATCCTAATGCTAACTATTATGCAAAATTGAACAGAGGTGTTTCGACCTCTGATCTCCGCAACAAAAAACCGGATTGTCTATGCTTGGCTGGTTTTCGGGATTCCTGATTCAAAAGTCAAAACCTTGTCAGTTTTAAAGCCAATCGGGTAAATTGAAACCTCATGAAACTGGTTGTCGACATTTTCAATTAAATTGTCAATTTTGTACCAACCACAAATTAAATGTTCATGGTATTTGGTATCATATACCTGTCAGATATGACCTAAACTCTGTTTGTGGTAATTGAGTAGGGATTGCAACTGGAAATCAATTTTAAATTACGTATAATTTGTGCCCATTAAATTAACAAGCTGTTGGATTGAAGTTAAGTAATAAACCATTTTTTTTACTTTAACTTTGCTAACGAGCTAAAATATTTAAATCAAATATGCTACGTGTCTTCTTCAATGTTCGTTTTTTTAATTTCAAGGACAATTGCTTAAATCTGGTTTAGTCAGACAGGGGATTTTGTTTGCTACTACATACTGCTTTGATTTTTACAACGGCTGAATTAATGATTTCCCTATCCTTTGACTCCTTCCATCGTTGTCATTTCAAAGCAAAGAAAATAATCCGGTTAAAATTAGCATATCTATTGTATTGGATTTTGGTGGCTTGTTGAGGATGGAGAAGTTAAAATTGGAGATTCCCTAGTGAGCCTAAACAAGTTTTACATCCTCTTTAAATAATTTTGCAATAGCCGTTCCCTCAGTCTCTCTCAGACTGTAGAGCAGAAAGTGTGACAGCTATTAGAAATGAATGTAAAATGTGTCGGGAATAATGGGAACAAAGATCCGTTTCTTCTTCCGTCTCCCCGTGTTTTTTTTAATATTCATGCATCAATTGCCAAACGGAAGGACTGAATCTGCAACAGGAACGTACTGGCTTTAGCCCACTGATCAAATCACACCCACTCTGCTTTCGGCCTTGTTTTGAATTACCGATCATTTACATGGTCCTATTTTACCCCTGAGCATATAAGAACAAAAACTTAATAACTATATGTTATGCTTGCACATGTCCAGTTCCAAGTTTTCCTACATTTACTGGACAGCATTGTCCAAGGGCATCCTTAAATATACATGGTATGTATGACGCCATGCTGATTTAAAGGCATCATTTACTTGGCACACAGCAGGTATGAGCTACGTTTGCCAACAAGGAGGTAACAGTTAGTAATCGGCTTACTACACCAGCTGGAGCTCGGTTAGACAGATTCGATTAAATGAATTATGAACTTCGGTAAGTAACGCCAGGTCAGGTCAAAGGGGAAAGTAAATGTTGGAAAGGGGTGCTTCTTGAGTAGCGATGCTTTCTCCAGTACGACCCTGAATTCCTTAGAGAAAGGACTGGGAGCACTTTGCATTTAACAAACGATGTGCAAAAAGCGTGCAGAATTGAGAGTGTGGAGTCATAATGTCTCGCATGTAAAAGAGTCGGAAGATCCTATCTCTCCAAACGCCTACTTCTTCCTCCGTCTTAGTTTATTCGGATGAAAGTGAATGCAGACATCCAGAATGCGAATAAAAAACAGTTTCCTTTGTCTATACAAATCTACGAATATTTCACCCTTCGTGGCTCTCCTCTTTTTCTCAGATTCATTTTGACAAGTCTGTCGTAGTTTAGAAGTATTGTATCCTTTCTACTCCTCTTAAGCTACTTTTGAGATGTCGGGCTGAGGATGACAAGCTTTTACCGTCATGGACGGGAAACCGAAATCGAGTCATCAATTTTCAAGTGACGGTGTGTAATTTTTCAAGTGAGCCTAAAAGGCACTGAAATGACACATGTTAATTATGTATGTCTCCTGTACCCTTATCGTATTATCCAATTGGCTGGAGATCCAGTCCTTATTTTCAGCCAGCCGTAAATAACATATTTACATGTACATAGCTCCTTTGTATTTCATTGAAATCTGGGTTATTTACCATTGCTAAGTAACATTTAAATCATGCTTATTCTATAGGAATGATGTTTTCTAAGCATACAACATCATTCCTCTATCCTATCAAGTTGATACACGCTTTGTGTAACTAACTCTCTGCATATGCATATGACCTCCAAAATCCTTGGCAACAATAAAGAAAAGCAGGACACTTTGTATTTTCGACATATTGTGTTTCATATGGAAGATAGTAGCTTCTGGTAAAGGACAGGAAAGTGTATTTGTTTATATCAGGTCGATGTTACAGAGTGGAATAAATAGAAAACTTTGTTGGTAAGAATTCCAGAAATTTGTTCATAAAACGGAATCAATCAAGTTTGGTATTTTGGAGGATTGTCTCAATGCCTTTTCCGATGCTTCATTGCATTCTTTGTTTAAGATACACAATTTATGGCTAACATCATCATCATCCATTTGCTTCTTGGCTGAAAGTGCACACGACACGAGACGACAGCCTAAAGAACGTGGCCAGCCTGGAGTGTTCCTTTCTATGTACATGCATGCCATCCATAGTTGGTTGGTAGTTGGAACGGTTGGGACTATAACTCTCCAGGACATATGCCATATTTTGACAGTAGTACAATACAATATACATTAGGCAAAGGGTTTCTTAAAAGACTACTAGGGACTGTTTTTTTGTTTGGGTGCTTCCTTCTCGGAGACATTGCTATGAGTCGTGTTTCTAGAGCAAGGGATGTCTGACGGTGTCAATCTGCATTAAGATAATTACCCTGTGAACCAGGGCTTCGTGAATCTCAACTATAGGGTGTAAATACCATCATAGTAAGATTTACTTTGGTGTTGCTTTGTTATATCTACGTGGAACTGATTCAAACCACTAAATACAAAAAAACTGTCTAACTAGCCCAATGAGTCACACTTTCAAAAATAAGGATATAATTGGCATTGTACTGAAATAAATAAAAATGTACACTTACTGATTAATTTGTATTTAAAAGAATCTATTCAAATCCTTAACTTTAAATATGTCTGAACCGGATTAAAAAAAACTGGGATTCGATCCGAGTTTTTAAAACGCATCACATCGGATAGTTTTGCAGATGGTCACAAAAAATGTGACGTGTCTGTATTTAATTTGGAGGAAATTCAACCTTAGGCCATACGCGTAAAAGTACATTTTACATCCATCCAGTATCCATGGGAAGTACTGGAGCGTACGTAAACTCATCCGATATTCCTGATCCCTGTATAAACAAGGCGGGTAGAGGGTTGAGGCTTTCCTTGTAAGAAATGAAAGATGTCTCACACAAAAGAAGAATTGAATTCTGACATTTAATGCCTCATAAATACGAAGTCTTCTTCATTTCCATCTTGCCGTCAAGGACTCAAGTTTCTGGCCTTTGGAGATAACATTTTATCCTTTTTCCTGTAGCCGTGTCCCTACTGGATATTTTCGATTCAGATTACACATAATAGGCCCTTGTTACTTTGTTATCCAAAAAGACATTCAATTTAAATCCTTTTTCGTCTCCTCCGGATCAAATTTCATTCATCTGTACTCCTTCCCAATCCTCACTAATTCCTCATTTCTGTAGAGAAAAATCGAATATGTGGAAACTTGAGAATTGCCTTTTGAGAATTGTATACATCAAGAATGTAGACTTCAGGTGACCCTATCACTTAGTACTTAATAAAATACCCTACGGCTTTCTCTCCGTATCATCCGTCTAAACACGTTATAAGAATTAACGAACTTACTTCAGGCAGACTTGGCACAATTCCCATTATTTTTGAACATACATCCCCGAACAGCTGTCATATTGTCATACTGTCGTCAAAGTTTGGGAAATATATTTGTAGAGAATTAAATAATACAAATGTAAGTAAACTGTAGAAATTGTAAAATTATTGTGGAAGGGAAAAAGTATTCATTTTCTAACCTGACTGTATGTATATATACCGTACCATTACCGTACCCAGTTGCAACGTATTGACACTTACTTACTTATGTACCAGTCCTCTGTTTGCTAAAAATCTGAATGAGTTTGATAAATACAGTTATTGATCTAAATAAAATCTTATCACAATATCAGTCTTTATTTATGAGGGGGTAACTGTTCTGTAGCTTTTAAGACATGTGAAAGAATTGTCTGTGTATGTAGTCCATCACTTTCATGATAGTGTATTTCTACCTTGCAAATGTAATTCATGGTTCGTGGCAGACTGCCAAACTCAATTAACTAATTGGCTTTAGCATCGTTTAAAAATTACAATGACTTACTGAGAAATGCCGCCCCCATGGCCTAGAGGTCAGACATCTCTTGTTGCATGACTTTCACGAAGGATTCATGTAAGCTATTTAAAATGTATGTCTTCGTTTAAAGGACATTGAAACTTAAATTCATAATTCTGAAGAACGGCATATTTCTTTACTTCTTTGTGGACTTTGTATAACACAGTAGTAGGCCTACATCGTAGCTAGATTAGCAGGATTTTCATTTCCGAAAACTGAAATATGATCAGATTACATGGAACAACTAAGCTACCAATTCCATACAAGAAATTCCACTCCATGATTCATTGATAGAAATCCTCCAGTAAGTTGCAAGCTTTGTAATCCAATTAGCAACTTGACTTGAGAAAATTCTGAGGAAATTTAACATACATCCCTGCGTACTATGTACTACGTCCAATCTGCTTGTAGAGCGTGTAGGGCTTAGCAAACTGTAAATGTCCTCCAGTTTCTCGTCAGTGGTTGAACATAAGTGACGCATGGAGCAATACAAAATAGGTAACAAAAAATACATTCCTTCCGTCTTTAATAAAGAATTCCTAATAAATATGATGGTTTCATCAAATGTTCACTGAACCATTCAACCTCTTCAAATTATCAAAAACCTGACCTCCCTAATACTTAGATTGAGGGGGGCGGGAGGGGGGGTGGGGTGGGGGTTTGTAGGAAAAAGTATTTAAATTAATGCAAAATAAAGTTGAGGGAGGTAAGCTGGTTTGTTCGTGGGATTGATAAATTTAGCCTAATGAGCCAACCAACCGAGCGTGGTTTATGAACACCCCTTTAAACATATGAAACATTTCATAGAGGAATACAAAGAAATATAAAAAAAAAAGGTACAGAGGGAATACAGAAGCGACGAGTGAGATAAATGGAGACTTGAAGACGGAGAAAAATGTGAGTGTTACACAGAAAGAGATTTTTTTCGGGAGAACATGTTCTGTAACCTTAACATCTCATTTCGATTAATAATTCATGTGTCATGGACTGGGGACATTTTCCCTCTCGCCTATGAAATACTCAATGCAATTCTAATAAATATTGAAAATGACTTACCTCCTCCTTTCAACTTTCTCCCCGCTTCCTTAGACTTCCAACCAATAAATTTCTTCCGAGTACAAGCCTTTTCTCCGTGGATAGTCTAGAGGATTAGGAGTTTAGGAACAATCCATGCGTAGATAAGCCGCATTTTCTATTGGATTATACAGCTTATCGGAAATCGGGATTTTTAGGTGCCATTTTCCGTGATTGTTTGATTCATTTGAGAGCATTTGCTGTTTTTTTTATCCTTGCACGCCTTAAAAATGAGTGTAATAAGTTTATCCTACGGACATTTTAGTATTTCTGCTGTTGTGATTTTAAAAAAACATTTGTTCTCTCCAAGTTCAGTATCTCTTTGTTTAAATGTTCATTCAACAATGCGAAGACTCCATAGCTAAAACGCCTCAAATATAAAGTACACGTCGTCAGATGTTGTAGCGGATAGCTTAGCCGTTTATGAGCAGGTATGCGTATGCATGCCAGTCAAACTTAAAAACCGATGTGTCAATCTACCTTTAAAATATCGATGTTCCTGTTAAGAATAGAGAATATCATAAGCCGCTACATCAACAGTTCCAAAAGCCTGCCTGAAGCGCGTGAAGGAATCGAAAAAGCGGTTAGTATCCTGAAATAGCTAACCATAGTGTATTGTCATATAATATATTGTATTTTGGAACTAAAAAAGAACTAAGGACTGACTGGACGATTTCCGAGTATAAAAGTAGTGTAAGGAAAGCAGGTCAAAGAACTTTTCTATAAGCTTGATAGTTGATGGTTTTATATGTGGAAAAATGGATGGAGATTGGCTTCTGGATAAATTTTCTGTAAGAAAAATAGTTTTGGAGAAGGGGGAGGTGGATATAAAGAAGCCCTAATGCCACATAAGACATAAAGGATAACATAAATAAATCCGTAAATAGGCAACAAAACCTCAACTACTACAAACACAAAGTACAAACAGAAAATCCCGATACACTTCCACCACAGCAAACTTCTTTGTCAATTCGGGCTATCGGCTTCAATGTCTATATCTACAGGCTTCGCATATCTCAATTTCTCAATACACTTCCTTCCAGGCAGATATGCTTTCTAGACGTTACAGGCTATTTCAACAATTCCTGAACTGTTTGACGATAAAAAATCCCACATCTTCGTAACTTGGCATAAGGACAGGGACAAATGCTAAATCCACTACTATCTTCCTTCTTTTAGACCTTCCTAAAAGGTAACAAACGATAGACTATCTGTGTGAACCTGATCTATCATTATGGTTCACCATGAAGTTAAATTTAGTACAAACCAAGGAACATTCGAGATTAAGGAAATAAAATCTTCAAAATAATGGATTAGTCGCACTACCAGCCTTGAATGACCCTGTCGTACACCTTATCGGTCAGTAACCCAAAGTCCTGCTCTCAGTTAAGGAAAAAGAATGTCAAAGAGAGGCCGGTTGAGCTGATTTGCGGATAAAAATTGAAAAGAATTGCAAAAACATAAAATCATAGGAATTTGCCGTTTTTTTCAACCCCGCTGGGATTAAGTTTAAGATAAAGAATTGCCCTAAATTGCAAAAAGCTGCCCGGGTGGTAGTCCAAAAAAATACATGGCATCTGGCCCTTGTTGCCTTGTGTCACGAAAACTGCCTGGAGGTCTGCAAACCATTTAAATTCTAGACGTTGTGTCCAACCCTGGAATTCTAGTATTTCAGTATGGGACAAATGGATTTATTAAGCCTCAGTATTATGTTAACTTCACAAATGAGATCTTTTCAAGCCGTTTTGACCAATGATGACTAAATTCATGACAATTTATATAGTTAACGAAGGGGTCGATGAATGAGTTTCCTAACCGAATTCTGAATTGTAACTTCTAGATGCAATGAAAACACATATTTTGAAAGATTGATTACAAGTGTCAGTGAACTAGAGCTTCCCCCAAATTATGGGGGATTGAAATTTCTAGATGTAACTGTGACCGGAGACTACGAGGCTTATAAATTATAATGCAACGAGAGTTTGGGGTACAAATGGCTGTTTGTGCTTTGATTTTGTGGCAAAGGGAATCTCGTAAATGTAATGGAATGTGGAATTTGCTGGGTGAGCTGTACAAAAGAGCCAGGACATCTCAATCAGCTTATGGATCAGTCATTAAAATCTCACTCAACCACAAAATTGCTGATTCCTCTGCAATTAATTTATCCATGCAAACTGAAAGCATCCTCCTCCAAATAGTTCCAGCAAAATCCATGCAATTTCGGCATCGTATTTAGGCCAATTGCATGCATACACACTCCTTCCCTTCACTGACTACAAACAGTATGAGGCCTTGTACTATTTACAAAGGACAAGAAACTAGAAGTAAGTGGAGGGTCAAACTTGTTAAAGTCTCTAAAAAATTGTTTAAAAGTACAAGTGTATGTAACTTCATGGATAGTCAGAAATCAGAAAGTTTTTAAATATTCGTGTACGCGTACGGATGTGATGCGCTAAAGTTTCTTACAAACTAAATCTAACTTCAAAATCGGTTTGTGGTTGCACTACAGTTATGTCCATTTCAGCTTCAATTTATGAAACTATTTGCCTCATTTATTAAATCAACTGGCTTAATCCTGTTTTTCCAATTTCCTGGTATAAATGCTTAAGGCTTCTATTCGGGCTTCAGATGAATCCTTAGGCGATGTTGGATGTGAAATATACAAGGGAATTCAATAGTTCCATCCCAGGTTAAAACATCGGTACATACATTTATACTTCCCATGCACACTTAATAGAACTACGTACGAGATGGGACAGTTGTAATTTGGCCGTGTACTAATAGGCAGTTAGTGACTGAGAGAGGCTAGATGTGCATAGGACATAACATAACCACCATTTGTACATTAAGGTCTAAAAGACCATTTGAAAAGGACTAAGCAGGCCGGATTGATTGCATGTTCCCAAAGGATAATTTGCGTAACCACAAATGTTGTAGAAGTCCCGTTAGCCCGTTATGACTCTGTACTATACGTAGTAGCTGTAGTTTTGGCTCTGGAGGCGGCAGTATGTATGCTTACAGCCGGACTTGTATAGAGGAGAAGTTTTGTACGGATGGAATGTGGCAATTGTTGATATGGAGAAATCACCCGGGTTTTGTAGGTTAGATGAAGGCGAGAGATAAAAGGAAAGTCGGATTAAATGGAGAGAGGCGGGTTTAATTTCGACTAAATCGGCTCCTACATGCAACACCACCACCATCAACCACCACCAAGACCAGCTTTACTCCCGTCTCTCCTTTGGCCTTAAACTACTAATGTATTTCAGAAAACTACCCGTACTTATTTATCCCCGTTCCGTGACTAATTCCTCATACATTTGAACACACAGCCAACCCGGGTCTTCTCCAGCCTTTACAATACACACATTTAGAAATCAGAAATGCAATCGATGGTTCCGTTGGTTGTGAAAAACATTCCAATCTCCGAAGTCTTGTAGTAGGAGATTTTTGGAGGCTGGAATTTCAGCTATATTTGTTGTAATCCAGATGTCAGTTTTTTAATGTCCATCATACATAATTGGCAAATTACATTCCCTTGTGTTTTCTATTTCCTCGCATGGAAAGAATCCCACGATATGATTGACTATTAAAGCTGGATCCGCTTGGTCAAAATCCGTCCGTCAAAAAATACAACTTTCAAGTTGTATAGCTTAAAAGTGTGGAATAGCCAATTTCCACCTATGTTGTAAATCAATAACAAATTTAAAAACATAAATTCAAGCTTATCAATTAAGAACAAAAGGCATTCTTAAAATGTGCAATATTATCGTTGATTTAAAACATCAAGACTAAAATAGCCGTAGCTTGCCGTATTGCGAAACAAAATGAAATACTAGCGAATTCGTACACATAAGCTTAAGCTCTTGAAGCCCTTGAAAAATACATAGGAGTTTTAAACAAACAATTTGTTTCTTATTATTCGTCCTGCATGCGGTGCAGAAATTTGAGAACAGTCTTCAGCCATTCAGCATTTCTTGGTAGACCTCTAACAGAAAGGGAAGGAAAGCATATGGCATTTTAAATTTAATACGAAGAACTTGTGGTGAGACCTACACAGTTCACACAAGTAACAGGGGCACAAACTCTGTCTTGAGGATTCATGTATTCAGACTAAGTCAGTGGCTGCTTGCAAATGCCAGATAGCCCTTTCCTCTGCTTGTACAACGTCTTGTGGCAAAGTTCAGTGCAGCTACTTTGGCAGAAGCGTATTTACTTCTCAAGAAAACACTGGGAAAATGATCTGGTTTTCGCATCTTGACACTGAATTCCCGTCGTAAGCGGATTAAATGATGGTAATGTTAGCGATCCACACTGCGTTGTTGTCCTTTGTCTTCTGGCCATGGAATAATGTGGGTGACACCTTTTAGTATCTCAGGGAAGCCTTAAGCGTGCTTTATGAAGAGTAATGTTACGGGAGATGTAACATCAGCATTGGTCAGATGGATTTCAAGATTCTGAACATTTAGTTCCACAGGTAGAGTTTTTAACCTAAGCTCCTACAGTGATTGGGAACCTCAAGTTTAGGTTACCTTTGACTATCTGGAAGTAGCCAAAAAAGGTTTTCTTCAGAGCGGGCAATAATAATTGGAAGGATTTTTTTAAATTGAAGTCCAACCGATTATGAAAGACACCTGACTGAACGAACTGCTGAGGTTAGAACGGATTGAAGTATACCCTGCAAGACATGTTGTAAATTGTCGATTTAAATGAGTACGGCCCTGGGATCATCCACTTTTGTCAAATGAAGTGACTTTTGAGAAGCAGGGAAGTCTAATCCAAATTCACCCGAAGGGAACAATAAATATTTTGTACCCAAAAGCCGTCTCCCTTATCACAATATTCCTAAGCATATTCATAGCCACTTATTTGCTTCCGACTATTTCAGCCGATTCAGCACAAACTTAGGCAACCACAAGAACTATTTCAATATGGACATAGCCAATGTTAAGCATTGTATGCATGACATATTGCTTAGATAAACCAAAACCAACGTAGAATTCTAAGATTCTACTCTAAAAACCAAAACCAACTGCACTCTTGCAGATATTTCCTAGAAAATACAGGCTCAACCTACCTACCCACCTTAAGACGGCCCTGTACGGATTCTTCTTCGTTCATAAATCTTTGGCTTTTATTTTCAGGGCGTTTTCAACATTATACCTATTCCTTGGTTTCAGACACTTATTTTTCAAAATTGTAATATGATATGATGAACTTGAGAAAATCTAGAAGAAGCGAGTATCACATTTCGTGAGATTAGTTAAAGAGGTCAAAACCACTTGAATCCTTTGAACTGAAGTCATCCCAAGAAAAGTTCAGCTGTTGAAAATGAGAAATGCCAGAAAACAAATATGCATTCTTTAAAAAATGGAAAGCAAACGGTTTCCTCATGATCATAATTTATTACTTTTCTTCCATATAATAAACCGAGTTCTTAAGAACAAAATTGCCTACAAAATACATCAGCATATCTTAAAAAAAGTTTTAAGGGTTATTCCTTATCTAAAAGTTTAGGAGCCTCTTGTACGTCTTCGTATTTATGTCATTGTGGATATTCCTATGATATCCTCCTCTACACTTCCGCAGCACATAGCCGCACTCCAAAGTCCATAGTCTACACATGGCCTACTAAATGGGATGAAATAAAAAAAACACAACAGATCCAGCAGCCTTTGCTATTGCTATTGAACTGTAAATGCAAAGAGGTGGAAAGGTGTGTAATAAAATGGGGAAGAATGGCGAGGAGTTTGGCAAAATAATTTATCGTTCTCTGTGAGAATCCTGGAGCATAAAACCCACCTGCTTTGACTTCCATTCCACCACAAAAATATATAAAAAAACACCCGGGTTTTATTATTATATTTCGAGGCTTATTTCTTCCTTTAGTGTATCAAATCTCTTTATTTCCGCAGGCCAGAATTACGTGTGATGCAAGACAGGTGCACCACAAAGTAGGGACTAGAATCAATTCAATCACCAAGCCAGTGTCAAATCCACCAACCAGACTCATCCCTTTTAAATGTCAAAATGGTTGAACGTGGTGTGAAGCATTGATATCGCCTCTGGGTGAAGAGGTCATAGTAACATTATTAAGTTGGATGGACGGAGTCTTTACATTGGAAATTAGGATATACTGCGTTATGAAATTGTAACCTTTGTTTTTTTATATTGAAACAACATTTACAATCAATAGTTTTGTTCTGTAGATATGTCAGGTTTTTTGGTCATTTGGCAATGTTAGTAGAATTCAGGGTCAATTGGTTTCTTGTGCATTGATATATCAATGTTACTAAGAATTGGAAGAAGAAGTATTCTTTAATTTGAGAAAATGTTAGCTATTTGAGATTATTATGGTTTCGCATACGAATGCTTCCAATGGACAGAATCCTAAGAATTGGTTCAACTCCATCGAGACGAGAACGTAGAACGGCACTTGGCAACGCCTGTCATCATATCATGCACAAATGGATGTTATCAAAACACCAAATCAAAACACATAACACTTCCCAAAAAATCCAGCTCGTTGGGTATTTAAGTGGCTACTCGCCCAACTCTGCCAAACTCCTCTGATTTCGACTTGAATCTGAATGACCAACTGTTAACTGTCCAATTGACATAACCCTACACACAAACCAACGAGTTCAATTATTATTAATCAATACACACGAGCTCCATTTGTACACACTTGGCCTCTGTTCTGTAGTAACAGTCCGTTCCATGCTTATGCATTTCATGTTTATTTAGACTCTCAACGATCTGTTTGCAGAGGACAGTCAAACACTCAATTAAAACTAATGCAAATATGACTGGAATTACCTAACTTTTAAAATCACAACATTTCTTGTATTTTCTGGTAAATACTGAACCGCTCTTTCATCTGATAATTAAAAATTATATTGTAGACCCAGGAAAATTGTAGGATTTGTCCAAAACACAAACTCGTTATGCTCACTGTTGTAAATTTAAATCTTACATGTATATTGTAGAGAACAACTGCCATTAAATATTTACCATAACTTTCCTAAATATCCATAATTTTGCAACACAATTCCTATTTGAGTGACAACAACATTTCGCTCTTGTTCTAAACTGCAAAAAAGTTCAGAAACTGTAAACATGCTAGTAAAAATGTCACACAGGTTCAACTAAGTTCACACATGAACTTATTACTTATTCTAAAATTGATTTTCTCCAACATCCCTTTGGCATGACAGAAATCGCAAGTGGCCTAACTGGGGATGAAAAACGAAGGACACCTTATGCATTTCGTATCACGATAACCGTGGCTTAGTTTGTCATCACGAGGGAAGTTAGACGAAATCGGTAACTTTTTTTTAAAACATTACCAAAACGATTCGCACTATCTATGTCAATTCAAACTCTTGACACTCAACTTAAAAAAGTAGAATGAAAATGCTTATCAATGATTTCGAGTTGTCCACGGAATTAAAAGAACCGAGAGTTTTGTGAGGAGACTTAGACAGACAAAAGTAGTGAGAGGGATGACAGTCTAATTTATTTCCCTCGTCCTTGTTGCTAATAAAAATGAATATGCAAGTGCACATCTCCAAACTTAAATGCCAAAAGACATTGACCAAATAAAGCTCATTTCTCATCAAGGAATAAAACTTTTTATAAACTTCCCATCCTTCCACAGTCCACAGGGAATGGAGACAAACTTATAAAAAAAATCCCATAAACTTTATTTTTTATTCTTTTATTCCTTCAAAAGGAGAAGTTGCAGTTCAAAAAAAGTAGTTGACACTCAACATTCACATCTACTTTTTAGCCAAGTTTGTAAGGTTGACAGGAGATGCTAATTTCGGGAGACGTTTTAACTACTGAAATAATTAAAAGGGAATTCTGAAGAGAGAACTCAGCTGCATATTGTTGGCTCATTCTAAACATTTTGAATTCCTCGAACTTGAAGGCAGTATGAATGTAGACACCTTGTTTGTTCACCAGAGTTTTGCATTTGTTGTGTTTCCATCCATTCTCAATTTCATAATCGACTAATCAAACAAGAACTGGAAATGTTTGGAATTTTTTAAAAGTTAACAACAATCAAACGAATCTTTGAAAACAATATAAAGCGGCAAATATTGCAGACAACTTTCACAGGTTATTGCTGAAAAATGAAAAAATCACTAATTTTTCATCATTACATTTTGAAATGTCATGAAATTTGCAAAGTAAACCGTATTATAATTAAAATAGTAATTATGAAGTGATTTTTTTAAAATTATATGTATTATTATTAACTAGTTATAGTAAACTGTGCTCAGTAGTTTGAGGAAGGGAACATTTCAGTACATACTTGACCTCATTATTACGGAAACAAATACACTTTTAGGTGTTTACTTATTAATACATACACTTCCATATTTAATGGCACGAGGATTACTCAGAATACCAAATGCACGAATCGGATTTAAAGGACCGTATTAACTCCTGTACCTAAGTGTGCCAAATGATAGCACATTAATTAATGGAGGCTTCAGAAGTCAGCTTGTTCAAAAATGACAAATAAATAATTACTGAGGGAGCAACTAGGTTCTTTTGGATAAATCAAAGTGGAAGACGAAGAGCCAACAACCACAAGCAATGTTTACTCAATTAAAATCCTTTGCCAAGAAGACTCCGTTTTTCATTAATATTTCTCCTCTAGATAAATAGACTTAGGCCTCTACAAAATGCATGCCTTCTTTACAAACAGATTCTTCGGATGTGCTTGTAAATATTTCCATTATGGGTTGTCCATTTACTACATTCTTCGAGCAAGACAGTTGTCGTTCGACGCTCCTAAACCGTTAATTTTGATACTGACTTCCCCTCATACTCGTAATCGGCTAATAACAACTCGTGTTTTTGGGTCATACACCGGAGCTTTTAGATCTTTAGATAATGTTAGATATAAACACATTAGCAACATCAAGTATTTGGAAATCATTCAACCTGCTCCCATTCTTTGAATAACTACTTAAAACATGGAGTGAGTGTGTTTATACTCAAGTTAAATTGAATGCTAATATGCGATTCTGCTATACGTTTCAGTAAACAACATTTAATGCTTAATTATTTAAAGCTACACTATTAAAGCTTTAGTCAGATCTAAGTGCATTACTCTCTATTAGGTCCAAATTCTCATGTTCGTTAAAATTAAAGCCGGGGAATGGCATTTAAAAATTAACCTCACATCTCAAAGAATTCAAAATCCTAGACATGGAAATCGATCCGGATCCAGTGCTTCTGGTGATCCAATGTCATGTGAACTTGAGGATGATTCCCTTTGCTTCACGCCTTAAGCTTCAAGGAACAGGAACTTACGACGTTCCAAAAGAAAGAAAGTTTTGGATCCTAAATCTCCTGCTGGTCCTAACTCATGTATTTTGTATCCGAAATCTTTGAGAAAAGTCTGCTTAAGTTAAAAAGCTGAACTTTCCTTTGAATAGATAGAGGAGATAGCGGTGTAAATGCTTCATGTCCGTTGTGAATGCGGTAAGTGATGGGAGATATGTGTGAAAGTGAAGGTACGTGAGGTGAGTCCGAAGGAAGGACTTAAACTTACACCCAGACCGGCTGTTACATTTCACGTTCCACCTTAGGCTAGCATCACTTTCTCCCCTTTTTTTCAAAACTTGCCAGTTCGTCCCGAATCCGGATTTTTGCAACAAAACTGATGGAGTAATGAATACAGGGTCTAGTAGTAGTGATACCCTCTCGAGTTCCGAATAACTTAAACCATGTTACAAGTTTTTCCATCTTGAAGTCGCTTTTCTTTTAGGTCAGGACATTCCTTCAATTTTATTAGATTAGAGGAAAAATTAACATCTTTCGGAAGACTTTAAAATGGGTTTGCCTGTAATGAGTTCTATGCTATTGCCTGCCTGTTTTTAGAAATTTAATTGTATAAATGAAATGGAACACAATATGTTACCTGTTTTAGATCATGTGAATGCCAGCCATTATTATGGGACCGGTCCCAATCCTATTGCTTCAAGACTTAGGTCATATTGAGCCCACTCTGTAAACGCAGTCTTCAATGACCTTGATGTGGCCTACAGATTAATGAACTGAGGGGAGATTAAACTTATATTTTGTTTGACTGGATGCACTGTATTAAAAGTCAAGGCTAAACAAGCCATAATACAGACTACAATCAAAGTGTGTGCGAACGCAGTGTTTAAAAGTGTTAAACATCGACCGTTTTTAAGCGAACCGTATTTTAGTGATGCATGGTACGCAACGTCAAAGTTTCGAAGTAAATGGGGTAACTACTACATGAGAATTCAATCCACAGTATAACCTCTGCGTTTTAAATTAGCTGATCGTCCATTAAACTTACAAAAAAACGATGAACGAACCTACTTAGAAAATAAGTAGAATCGATTACAAAATCACTCAAAGATAAATTGAATTCGTTTGATTCGGAAGATCAAAGATGATAAAGGAGGGAATGTTATTGATCTTCTTCCTCTCGTTTCAAGTAGTATTCTAAACAAAGTTCTATTTTTACTATTGACTCTCTTGTCCTACATCCCGTTTCATGCTGTTTTCAAATTTATTTAAAAAAAAAAACAACAACGTAACATGAATAAGCAGATCTCAGAGCTCGTTACAGGAAGGAGAAAGATTTATTATTTCGGGTTAAGAAATTCGAATTTATTTGAGTTTCTAAGAAGGAGGTTGGAAATAAAGGGAGATGTAGGTACATGATTACAATGTATGGAAATGTCCTCACTATAGTAACTACACAAAAGTCAACAATGGTACAGGTCGGGTTGAAACGGTCGTTGTTCAAGGCTTCGATGGATTCCAATTTAACTTCCATGTCTTTAAACAGTTGGAGTTTCAACATGATGCAGATGGAAGCTAATTTTAATTTATGACAATGGTTACAGATTTAGGGATAATTTATCAATCATGCAACTGCGGTATGGCTAATTTCGCAGTTACTAAATCGCCTTGAGTCAAAATTTCCACTTGCTACCAGTACATTGACCAAATTATTTGTTACAATTTTTTTTCAATATTTCCGCTGTATATTTTATGGTCAATCATACCTTTCTCCATCATTTCTGCATTATTAAGGCTATCAAAGCTTCGAAATAACGGGAAAACGTTTTTTTTAAACCGGAATAACATGTGCTTGGGAAAGAATGATATTTATACGGTATTGAAATTCGAAAGGACCCAGGCAGTTTGAAGTCGAAGTATATGACACCGGGGGAGAAGCTCAGCGTGGAGGGTAACAGCTCGGATGTCTTTGATAAAGTTTTTACGGTTTAGTGAACTCAGGTTTATTTAAAAGATTTCCTTTAACTGGGTTTCCCTTTTTAAACTTTTTCTGTTCGAGGCAAAACGAGGAACTCAATTCTCATGAGTTACAAACTTTCCGACTATTTTGTTTGCTCAACGTCTAACGAATACCTACGGGCGACTACGCCAAGGCCCCATCGATACAGGAGCCACCAAACTCGGTACCTCGTATAGCCCAAGTGAGCTAGCAAGGCCCCTCTAGCATCTGAAGATCTCAGGTCTACATTTCCTAAAATTAGACGCTGTATTACCTAAGGGATTCTTTTTGAAACTGATCTGTCCTATTTTCCTAGGCATTCTCTGACAAAGTCCCCTTCAGGGCAGCCCCCTCTGCTTCCAGGTTTGGACGCCCCTGTTTCCTCCCGAATGCAAAATCCCAAAAATTCATTCTCACATTAATTCTCAACTTTTTCATTTTATGAATGAACGAATTCGGAAACTATCTCTGGTTGATTTTAAACCTTCGATTCCATCTATTCAAAAGGAGAAAGCAAGAAGTTGGGGAGTTACGAACATTTGGAATAAATATCCTCACCACGTGGAGAAGGAAGTTTATAACATGGCCTAAAAGATCAGGGCAGGTTTATTTATAACATGGCTCAATGGAGGGGTTTAAACTTAAACTACCTTTGGCAAAATAAGTGAAATCAGGAAAAAGTTACATTCCTCAAGGTACATTTAGATGGAATGGAGGAGAAACTGTAAAGAGATTGGAACCACGTCCTTCTCCGTGTTAAGTGAATGTAAAAGAATGGGAAAAAGTAGGAACATAATTTCCTCTGGAGGCACGACATGGTTATGACTTTTTATGAACAAATTACACGGTTTGCTTTCCAATGATCATAATCACATCTTAATTCCTTTAAATACATAGTTGCCCCCAAGCATGCCATATCATGAAAATGTGATCCTGAGGCTATTCAATGCAACAATGTCTGATGATTTCCGACCTACAACCAGGAAAGTGGGGCTTACTATGTATTAAGTCTGATAAATTGGATTACGGAATGAATAGGTTATACATAGTGCGTTCAAAAAAAACCGATAACGTAGTTTTCGATTATTACTACATAACCTTTTCAGAGATATTGAGGCTTTTAGTTGAGGAAGTTTAGTTAGAAAGATTATAGACGTCTGAATTTCGTGGAACTTTACTAGGAATTACTGCATTGGAAAAATACCTGTCAATACTGAATAGTAAGAACGTAGTGGTTAAATTGGTCATAGTTATTAGATAAATGGTATTCTGTGCATAATCTTTGCTTTTTGGTACATTTCTGTAAGCCTTTATTGAGGTTTTCGTTCGAAAAAGTAAGTCCTTAAAGGCTAACTGGGGAAATGGGTTTGGGAAACATACACAGTTCCTTCACTTACTAAATCTTAGAAAAAGGCAATACGGTCAATTGAGATGAAGTATGATTGAAAGGTTGGGGTAGTGTAGGAAGATTGATATGGTACTCCAATTTTTGGATGATCAAGTATGCAGCTTTAGGAGTTCGGGATACTTTAATTCAAATGTTGCATAAAATATCCCAAGTTTGGAATGTGTGTTAGACACGTCGAGGGAGTGAGGATTTCCATGGGTAGTATGGATCTATCTGTAGCTGGGGAATAAAGTTAGTTTGTTCAGGAGTACTAGTGGTTAGGGGGTAATGAAAGTGCGATTTGAACTAATGGCCCACAGACTCTTCAATATCAACATATACATATTCCATAGGCGGACCGGGCATAAACAATGTAGCCAGCAAACCATACTTATCATCCATAACGGGTTCTCGAAAATATTTATCATCAATTAGCTAAAGATAATACTTTCCCCTAGTTATCGATCCCAACGTTAGCAAATGTCAAAATTATAGTAGCAGACAACTATAAGTTAGCCTAAGAATACTTACTGGACAACAATTTCCAAGTTTTCTTGTCAGTTCATTTTAAAAACTTCTTAGGCATTATTATGAATAATGCCGGATATAATGGAGGGCTAAATGCCCTCATTATTGTAATTGAAAGCTTAGTCGAGGGCCTTTATTGATTCGACTGACGTAGATTATGAAGAGTCCCTTCGATTTCATATCGGGACTCCATCCTGAATGCAATGATATCATCTCTACACCTTCATCCCTCCAGTTCTATTCATGTAACATGTAGTAGCACACATGTTCGAGGCAGCCGCAACTTTCCTTCCTTGTGCCACAAACTCCAAACTTACCAGAGGAACAAGGGTATAGGAGATAGGATAAAACCTACAGAAGTCTACAATTTAAATTACACATACATTATTATTATTATAGTCTATTAATATAGTCCTCTAACTTCTACATGTAGGCACATAACCGATGAAAGACGTCCTCAAACTTTACCAACTTCGAATTCCCTGGCTATGCATGAGGGTAGGAACGGATAGTTTCAAAGGTGCGGAGCAGATGCGGAAAACATCCGAACTCCGTAAGGCTTGGATTTAAATTATAACATAGGTACGTGTATAATCTGAATTAGTAGCCCTTATAGAAAGCTGGTTCGTACGTATTTCATATTGTAGCCGTAATGTAAACTTTGACTAACCTGGTGGTAATTTCTTAGTCAAATTGTAAGAATTCTGAAAGTTTCAAAATCATTCGTTTTTTTTTCAAAATTCCATTCGTCCACGACGATTTATTATATTTTTCTGACTGATTGAGATGTTTAAAACATGTTGGATATACTACTTTGGGCTTAACCTGCGTCCAAATCACACTGGTGGAGCTTTGTATGGCCTGTGGTGACGTTGTTTTTAGTTTTCCTATTTTGTGAAGGCATCAATTGAGGGAAAAGTAATTCTTCTTGACTTCAAAAACTTGTCCACCCTTCATTTGAGAAATTGAAACTTCTAAAAGTTAATGTGAAGGGCTTAGAAAATTGCTTCTAGAAACCCTGTGGTGACATTTAAAGATTTGTTCCTATACTGCATGATAAAAATAAAAAATGGGAAAGTTTCTGAACATCAGGGTCAGTAATATGTACTTGGGCTGGTTTCAAAGGATGTGAAGCAGTAAAAAATAATATTCTCGCACTAATGTCCAACAGGAAATCAGAAATTGAGAAACAAATTATTTACCCGGACTTATTGAGTCGACAATGACCTGATACAAATGTTGGATGCATACAGCAGATACAGAATTGCAGAAATACTATTTTTAAATTGATGCACTTTATTATTGTAATTACATTCGTTAACGTCACTTTCCCGGAATTGGAAAGTCGCACTTAGAACCGTTTGAGACCACACTTAATACCATCCTATGCCTTTGCCAACAAGCTGTACTTAATTGGGCAAAATACGACGATAACATCTTCCCAGAATACGCCAATCCTACTGATGCAAGGCAAGCAGGCCCTTTCTGCCCTA
Source organism: Desoria olivacea (assembly GCA_034695115.1). NCBI lineage: Eukaryota > Metazoa > Arthropoda > Collembola > Entomobryomorpha > Isotomidae > Desoria > Desoria olivacea. The sequence continues at coordinate 32,020 of JAQFZA010000088.1, read as the reverse complement.
TGTAATTATGTATGCCGAATATCCCATAAAGTTAATGAAGCTGAAATTGTAATTATTATTAGAGCAACTATTCAAGGTACCTATTTACTCCGAAGTAAAATTGATAGAATCTGAAATCCAGGCCAAATGGAACAAGGTGTGTAGTTATCTTTAAAGCATTCCTGGAGCCGAATCTCGTAAAAATCATTTCAACATAGTCATAAGTACAGAAAACGGAACGATTTCCCATTGAGGTCTTGTAGTTATAGTTTGAGATTTAAGTTGAGAATGTTATTGACTCAGGCATCAGGCATTAGACTTTCTTTGTAATTCTGTAGAGATGGGAAAGTAACTCGGAGGTGGATTTCCCAGTCTCAATTTTTTCTGCTGCATTATTCGGGGCTATAGGATTCGTTTCCTTGCTATTATATTTGTAGACTCTGAGACATGAGAGAGTGAGCAAATGTTGTTATTGTAGTAGCTGATGGGGACTGAACATAACTTGAGGATTTCGGCTCGTAATGACCAATTGACACGCACCCTCTCACCATCCCCGAACTTCGAGCCCTCGTCGGCTGCTCAGAAATGAAGAAGGAGTTAGAAAAAATGAAATCCCAGTTTCAAATATTTACGTTAAGAGAGAGAGAGAAGAGAGCTTATTGCCTCCACTTAACATTCTGAACAAATCCCTTTTACAAATGGACTTCGTCATGGCCAACTTCAACTTTCATGGCAGGTGGGGAACAAATAGACAGAAGTACGTCGAGCAGAATCCCCCTTTTGTGTACTTGGATTTCTCAGAAAATCAAAACCAGGGCCGAATTGAATTAAGGCTATATCGTATCGGGTAACACGGGCGAAGTAGTAGGCTTGGTCTTCTGGGAGGACGGCTTCGGCTGTCAATCAATCCGATATCATGTCCACATCGGAGCTCTCACGTGGGACGTGCCTCTCCCACCCTTCAGCTTCGGAAGAAATTCCCACGTTTTCTGCCCACTAAAAATCTGGACATGTACAGGTGCACGTTTAATGCATCCGAATTGTCGATACTCTCTGGTCATCATTTCACCAGAGTCGTAGCTTTAGTATGAATGAACAGTTCAATGATTTTCAAACCATTCATTCGAAATGTATATTGAGGAGTTAAACGGATTCCATTGCCTGTTTGCGGATTTAAAAAAATCATTGTGTCAAGAAGACGGGAATCATTTTCGCCAGATTGGTATTGAACTGCCTTCATTTGTTCATATTTACGGTATTCCCACAATCTATAATTGTATTCAAAGTTTATAAGATGATCAAATTGTACAAGCAGGGTTTTCGAGTAATTTGGGTATGAACATACTACATTTTCCACTAGTTATTGGAATTTTAGATGTAGGTATGGGTTTGAACTTACATTCCAAGCTATTAAAAAAAAAATTTAAAAAATCTTGTAACACACAACTTTAGAGTGCACAATACACAAGGACCAAAAAAAGCCCATCAAAATCACAAACAAACCTCGAAAGCACGTTAAATAGGGAAGACGTAGGGAACCCAAGAACCCGAAAAGACTTAAAACCCAGTCTGTTTGTTTGGTTTAAAAAATTCCTGAAAACCTATGCAGACGGCTGGTGGTGTTATTAAAATCGGTATGGACAGAATAATATTCAATATCGACCAAGGAAGAACCTTGCCAATTAAAACCTGCCATCAGAACTGTTGACTGTGATGTCCTGTAAGTTAGTAATTTCTAAACCCTCGGTTCCACAATGACTGAGGATTGAGGCGGCTATCCCTGATCACTCTGAGAGGCCCAGATGAGCCCTAGTTCATCCTTAGTGAATGTATTCATTAATCCCCATGGCACAGATGTGCCTCAACTTCAGCAACGAAATAATTCCTCCGAAATTCGGATCTGGCAAACCCTCAGTGACTGATGTGGCCTCCTCCAAACTCTTCCCTTGTCATCAGATCCCGAATCTGTCATCAACCGGGTGTCAATAAATCCCTTCCTTGCAGGAATTATATCCCGGCACCCCCACTCTTTCATGTTCCACATCCTCCTGGATTAAAAACACGTGTTCGAATTAGTTTTTTACTTGTCTGAACTAAACTAACAACAATGTGCTGTAGCCCGTAGCTTCAAAATTTTTGCCCTGTAGGAACTAATAAGCTTAAAAAAGGCTATCGCCGAAATTTGGATGATTATTACAAAACAAACTCAACTGACCACGTTCGGGCATTCTGTATCTTTCCATTTTAAATCCCAATGTTTTCACAAAATGTGGAGTAAGAGATCGTATATTATTTTCTTTAAATCTATTCCGAAATTCCAATCATCCTCTGACTCTAATGGTTGGAGAGAATGGAAGCAAGAGTGACAATGTCAACCGTTACCTTCCCTTGGAAATAGAATTCCGAGTTTGGATTGTAGATAGGAGATTGTAGATCAGGCTAATATTATGAAATGGTTAATAGTTCCCTAAGTAGATGAAAGTCAGTAAGAAGGGAGTGCAGATGTATTTGAAGTTAGGCCATGCCAAGTCATAAACGTGAGTAATAACACCTTTGGTCCCAGAGAGGCATTTTGCATGGAATTTGGCCCGTTGAAAGTGAATTAGGTTTAATAGTAAAACAAGCGAGGACTGAAGTGAACGTAATTACTCCGATGATTTACACACCCCAACTTACTCATGTTCTTATGCAAGGGCTACTCCTCCCTATAACTTACAAGTCGAGCCGGCTATGCTCCTAAACCTATAAAGGCTACTGTACATACTACATACTACAGTTACTAGAACTGTGCAGGTACTTACATACGTGGTAGGGCTTACTTTATGTCCAAGTCTCAAAGACTGGAAGTAAAAGGTGCCTTGGCTTTACTACCTAAAATGATATGAAATTAGTGAAATGGCGAGAAAACTAAGTGTTCTCCCCGAATTTTTATGAATATTTTATGAGTACTCCGAATTTACGATTTTTGACGCACATACCCTCATATGCATTCATACAGTCAAATATTATCCCTACACACACATACATACACGAACGTAATGAATGTGGAAGTTTAAACGTATTGCAGGCTGGGCTGAATTTGTGCAGAAGTAGCTTTTTTAAATAGCATTATCTCATCTTATCTGGCGTATAATTTAGTTCGAACCCTGGTAGACAGCCTTCTGGACGCCTGCCAACTTCTTTAGCCAATTCAATCAAAAGTATTGCAGATCTGCAGTACCATATGTAAGTGTACGGTAGTAAGTCTGCCTAACTGGACGAAGTACAATTCGGAGTCAGGTCAGCAACAGCAATTAGGAAATATTGACACGGCCCGTGGCACATGTGTTGGTATTTGTTGGTAAATTAATGCATGTTATGGTATGGTAATTTATGTAGAAGGGGGCCATGTAAGTTTATTTGTGTATCCTAAAGTGTAAGAAATATGAATGAGGGAGGGGCTATTAATTTATGGCCTTCTGTGTTGCATTGTCATTGTTGTTCCCTCCTGTAGGACTATAGTCCCTGGATTTTTATTGCCTTCCGCTTCTTTATTTCACTCCCCGGCTTTTTATTACCGAAAATTCAGATTAATTTTACACTTTCAAACCAAATAACCCGGCTGTACATCCCCCTTTATTATACAGTATTACCAACGACCATGAGACCAAGACCTAATTCACTCTGGAATGAAATGGCCTTTTAAACAATAATAAAATACACCTAAAACTCCTTATTTGTAATATAAAATGTCAAAAAGTACGCTTAATATTGTACAATGTATGCAGATTTTGTGATCGATTACGATTATTACGCTAATAGGCTTCATGTTTAACAATGCGTTATTAATTTCCCAATTAAAAACTATTACATTGGCTGTCCTTACCCCCGCTGCTTCAGGTTGCACTACTTACTAACCTAACTTATTGCCTATAGGTTACAAATTGTAGTGAAAGCTTAACGTGGCTTGGAAGGAATTGCACTTTAAGTGCATTTGAACTGATATGAAGAGTTATTTCATACGGTAAAAGTTGTGTACCTGTACACACATCCGAATTATAAATAAATTAGGTGGGCTCATTAACGTCAATAAAAAGCTTCAGAGCGGCGATGATGGTAATGTTTTCCGTGCATCAAAGTAATGCAAAGTTTTTTTGTACGCCTGCTTCATTTACGAGTAGGAGAGAATATTATTTGCTGGGTGGGACAAATATAATTAAGTGAGACTAAAAGGTCTGTTGAAATAGAAGGAGATTGAGATATCCCGGAAGTTCAAGAAACCCGTCAGGGTTAATGCATACGTCGTATGAAATGTAATCCACCTCGGTCCTAACCAGATTCGTCAATAATCAGCCCCAGGCAGGCAAGTTATAAACTACCAGGAAGATAGCATGTATAGTATGTAACTAAATAAAACTATAAGGGGTCATCCATAAAAACATGGTCGAAAAATCATCATTTCTAGTGGTTTTTCGTAAGCATATTTTACTAGAACACTTCGGCCTTAAACTGAGAATTAATTTACCTGGATTCTCAGCATCAAAGAAAAAGTCTAGCTTGCCCATGGAAGCTATGAAGCCAGAATGTTGACAGACAAACTTCATGGGCAGCCCGCTATGTTCGGATATCTGTTACCCGGGTATTTCTCTGAACCTGGCCACAAGGGTTAATGATGGGAGTCCTCCGGATGTGAACTGGAAGTCTGCTGACAGTCTAATGAGAATAAATGTTGGTTGATGATTGAGCGATCAAAAAAAATCCAGGAGTCTGGATAAATGGAAACAGATTATCTCCGTTGGGGCTCATCTCGGGCAAAGAAAAAAGAACATCGAAGGCCATTCCCACTTGCACCTTACCCGAATTTTAAAATGGAGATTCTAGATATGGAAATGTGGAAGATGCACTTTTAGTATCCAATGGCAAAGATGTATTAAGTACAAGTTATTTTAAAGTTATGGCTGATCTGATTGTTTCTTTGTCGTTTCTAATATCCAAGCTTACCTGGACCACACGTAATATTATGACCTTAGTATTCCAGCATAACATAAATGACTCTACCTCTTGTCTGCAAGTTATTAATTGTGTCTAAATCTTAATGCTTTGTCGAATACCAATGTCTGAATATGTTGATAGCTACGTTTATAATCGGGAGTTTGGGATTAATTGACTTAAAAAATGAAATGCTACATCCGTTTTTGATCAGCCTACAAGTTACATGTTACTATTCTGAAGCGACAGGAAATTGAATTTTGCTTAGCGAAAGTAAAGTTCTTAAGAACTTGAAAGAATGTTCTGACTGTTTTTGATATGAACTCATTTGGAATCTTCGGCCTTTAAATCATATTTTTCCAACCCATACTTTTCCTACAATTAAGCAAGACAGTGAATGTTTTAAACACTTCTGCGGTTTCTTGGTTCCCCAAAGTTAATATTCAGAATTATAATATTAGTATACGTTAAATATTACAATGAAATGTGAATAATTAGAATTCAAAAGAAGCTATTCTAGAAGTCATTCATGATCGAGTTAATTTAGAAACTTTATTAACGAAGTTCAATTTTTCTGGATTTTTTGAAAAACAACAAATATCAAACGTTGTTTTTCAATCATGATAAAAATCGACTGACGTAAGTCGCAGGGGTTTTTAAAATATGTTAAAAACCGCAATGATCTTTTATTGAATCGTGATTTTATTGAAATTATAAGTTGTTTAGGTTACTATGAGACATGGCCAATAAGGACCAGTGCTGACCGCCTACTGTACTACATACAGGATAACTATTCTTGAAGAGCTCACTGTTCAATATTCAAGAGTTGGGAGTACGAATGACAATTTGTAGTACAAGGGAATTTAATTTATAGGCCTGCTGCCAGATTTTCCAGGAATTGTTTATTATTAAGTTGTTAATTTACCAAACCAAATGTAAATAACCTCTGACAAAAGGAACTGTATATCGTCAATGGTTAAAGTACAAGAAACTTTTAAATGTGAATATCATATTATGATGAACAACGACGAATTAAAAAGTACGGATGCTGATTTTTATAATTAATGTCTACAGTACAACTCAATTTCCTACTTCAGTTACAATGTGTAATACAATAGTGTGAAAGAATACCTGCCTACTAAAATGCACTCTTTATGTAATGCGACACATGTATACATATTTAAAATTAGTTTTGGTATCGACAACAATTTTTTAGAGAAATTTATGAGAAAGTTTGCACAAGAAAAACATTTACATATTATAGATATGACTTTTGAATAATTTTCAACACCACTACCATAATCTGACATCAATCTAAGCCACTTGCATGCACTTCATATGAAATTTAAAAAACATTTTACATTTCGCAATAGTCCGCATATGACCTTGACTCCACTCTGTTGAGATATGTAAATGCACTGTGCAGGGAATTCAGTTCCAAATGTCATTCAGGGAGTCATATGATTTCCAGCCCCTCCAGGGAATATATTTTCCCTGGAAATGCGAAAAGTGTTCAAAATGCAAAATAGGCCGATTTCAATCATTCGAGTTCGGATTTAGAAAGAAGGTTTTTACGTAAATGACGCACTTTGCACTCAACCTCCCTTTTATTACTTATGGAATGAGGAGGGTGGGAGTTCCTTGGAGCCTTTGACATAATTCCCCCGGCCACTTCGCGTATCCCTCAGGAACAAGTCGGCCTTTTTTCGTCCCGGAGGTTAAAAAACTACCCGGGTTTTTATTAACTTTTACGACACTTTTTATTCACTCATTTTTATTGTATTTCATCATATTTATGCCACCGCTTGGAAATAACCTTCCAACTATACTTCTCTCCCTCCATAAACTTGCATATTTCCAGGGGCATAAGATCATACTACTTTTGATCTGGTTCATTACTCCAAGAAACGAGGGCAATGTTTATCAACTCCAGAGGTCCTAGGCCTTCTAGTTTGTTTATATTTCTGAAGGAATTTGATGTTTTTTAAGGGTAGTGTTTGGAATTGCAAGGGAAATTGAAATAGATTGGCCGATAATAGGTTATATAAAATAAGAGGAGACATTTTAAGAGAAATTAAGAATTGTTTAGTCCAAAGGAAATTTAAAATACAGGGTAGGGTGTCTCCGCTATTTGTTCAATATTTAAAATCGAAAATCTCAAAAATTCGTTTGCTACATCCGTTTTAGCGAAAGAAAAGTCCTTAAAAATTTGAAAGAATGTTCTGACTGTTTTTGTTATGAACTCATTTGGAATCTTCGGCCTTTAAATCATATCTTTCCAACCCATAATTTTCCTACATTTAAGCAAGACAGTGAATGTCTTCAACACTTCTGCAGTTTTTTGGTTCCCCAAAGTTAGTATTCAGAATTATAATATTAGTATACATTAAATATTACAATGAAATGTGAATAATTAGAATTTAAAAGAAGCTATTCTAGAAGTCATTCATGATCGAGTTAATTTAGAAACTTTATTAACGAAGTTCAATTTTTCTGGATTGTTTGAAAAACAACAAATACCAAACGTTGTTTTTCAATCATGATAAACATCGACGGACGTGAGTCGCAGGGGTTTTAAAATATGTTAAAAACCGCAATGGTCTTTTATTGAATCGTGATTTTACTGTAATTATAAGTTGGTTAGATTACTATGAGACAAGGCCATTAAAGACCAGTGCTGAGCGCCTACTGAACTACATACAGGATGACTATTCTTGAAGAGCTGACTGTTCAATATTCAAGAGTTTCAAGTTGGGAGTACGACTGACAAATTGTAGTACAGGGGAATTTAATTTATAGGCCCGCTGCCAGATTTTCCAGGAATTGTTTATTATTAAGTTGCTAATTTACCAAACCAAATGTAAATAACTCAATACCCGACTGCTTAATTTTACTTCGGAACCTTCATTTCATTTATCATGATCTTTGTCCTGTTATTCTGTTTATTTTAAATCACAGAAATTTCTGATCGTGAATTTGATCTCAAAACGGATGTAGCGGATTTGAGGAATTGCAGAGAAAATGGAAGTCAGGGGAAGTCATGAACGGACCAAAACAGCTTCAAAAACATTCTAAGAATTAGCATAGAGGCAGATAGGGCAAAATTCGACACCAATATTTGACAACAGGCCGTTTAGTATCAAAGCTTCAAACTGAAATGCCATGTTGATGACTTGAAAATGACGACTTTTAGTTTGTCTAATCTGAAATTGTACTTATTCGATTGAAAAAATTCCTCAGGGGTGATCCTTATTCAAGTTTTGCTTGATTTAACTGAAGATGTATTTTAGTGTGGTTCAAGATACTCCAATTCGTGTGTAAGTAAAATGTGCAGAAATTGCACTGTGAATACCATGAGTCCCGTAACACGTAAAACTCTACTGACATTATTATGATGCTGTGGCATTTGAAAGATCTCCATAACGTAGAACACCTTAGATGTAAAAATTCAAGGCTCCTGTCTCACCTTTAAGTCTTGAATAATAGGGCTATGCCAAACTGCAAATGTGATGCCATTTTAGGGAAAATATGGCAAAAGATTACAGGCTCAATAGTAATATTTTCACATCCCCTTCAGCTCAATAATCTTATCATTATAAAAAGCTTTCTGCTCAAGTATCCTCATGTCTTTTTACCTTTCCGCCTCAAATATCAACGATTATTTTCAAGACGATAGAAGGAAGTGCGTAGCCAGGCAGAATTGCATTTTAAAAAATTGCAAGTTGGCATGTTGCATTATTGTTGTAGAACTGCCAATAGCCAAATATTGATTAATCGTTTTGTAATGTTGTCTAAAAAGCTTAGAAAAACTTCTATATACTATACTGGACTAATTTTAATTTTAATTCTAATATCTCTCTATAATCTATACACTCGACACTGTAGATCTGATTTTGTTTAATTCTTTGTGTATGATTTCAATAGGGCATGTTGCATTTAATTTGCGCCAGAGTTGTCCTGGAGTAACAGTTAGGTATATTTTTTAAATTTAACATTATCTTTGCCTGTAACGAAGGCTTAAAATAAGTGATGTATATTATTTGATATTACCAGTTAAATTTTTTATAAACTTTGAGCTCTAAAGTTTTGGAAAATTGGTCCGGACTCCTTAGTCATCAAATGTTACTTCCTTTATAACGATTCTTGCGATCTTATAGAACAATGAACTCGGCATCAAGCTAAAGAAATTAAGGACAAGCTCATGTACATTAAGGACTGCGATATCATTGGGATTGAATAGTTAAGGGCTAAATTATTTTACTGATAAAAATACCTTTTCAGAAGTACCACAGATTCTATCCCTGGTGGAAGCATAATTTTTTCTTGATTTTGACGGACTCTTTCAACGATGCTCTTTGCAACAAAATCTACTTTCATGAAAGGATGTGGGTTTCCTAACCTGCTCAATGTTAATAACAGTCAATCAAGGTTTCAAATTCAGGTACAAAAATATAACAACGCTGCATCTGCCATTAATTCTAATAATGAAATCAGGAACTTACCCATCTGTAAGTTTGACCTTTGCAGTCATTGGAGTTTCAATGAAGCTGGGAAAGACTGTAGTGAATTTAATTTGATCCGGGTTCTTTGGGTGGAAATGCAGTTCATCCTGAAGGGCTTCGATGTAGCCCCTAACCCCATATTTACTAGCGAAATATGGAACAGCATTTCTGCCTCCGACATAGCCTGCCATAGAGCAAGTTGTGATGATGTGACCGTGGTTATTGTCAATCATTGAGGGCATGAATGCCCTCAGAGTCCAGAAATGAGAGATCAAGTTCACTTGTACCACTTTCTCCAAGTCTTTCGTTGGCACTTTGAAGAAATCTCCAATCCCGGCTATTCCAGCGTTGTTAAACAAGATTGTTACATCCCCAACTTCTTTTTGTACCTGTTTTAAGACATTAGCATTTTAAAACGTCCTTCCACAAAACCGATACGTATGCGGTCTTACTAAGTTGAAGGTTTGATTTTTATTCTTAGAGACTTTTGGGGTTAACGACCAATAATTTAACGAGAAACTGAAACGGTCCTTAAGTAATTGCATTACCTTTTGAGCTGTTTCTTCTACTCGGTTCTGATCAGTCACATCAACTTCGTATGCAAAAACAGTCGCTCCAAAAGACTTTGCCTCTTTAGCCGTTTGTCTGTTAAGTTCCGCGTTCAAGTCCCAGAGTACCAGCTTTGTCTTAGGATGATACCTGGCCAGGTACAGCACCACTGCCTTACCAATTCCACTTGAGGAACCTGTTATCTGTTTAAAAGTAAATGCTATCGTTAGGTTGGCTTTTGGGTTTTGATTATTTTAATAATTAATATGAATGCAATGCATTACCAAGAATACTTCTCCATCCAAAGACTTCATTACCGGAGGAACGATCATCCGGAAAATGAGGTATGCATAACTATAAACTGCATACGAAATTAGGAAAATAACTTCCCCAACAATCTTCAGTCCCCTCATTATGCATTGCTGGATGTTTGCCATTCTTGTAAATTGGATATTAAATTTCCAGAAAAATGTTCAAAAGCCTTCTGCTCCACGACTGCCTAAAACTGCACAACTACCATTTGAGCAGATTGATGTAAAATACATTTCGCCGCAAGTACAGAATAATGTCAGTATTGTCGATAAGATTCTGGATAATAATGACCTTGTAATTCCTGGTTGACTACCAGATTGATGTATGTAATTGGTATTTCAGTTCAAGTTCATATTATTGTCAGTATCCTCGGTGGTGAATCATGGCCCTGTAATTTCTTGTTGAGTACACATAATATCAGCCAATGTGTTGACTTGAAATGAAAAAAATCAGTCCGACCAATGTACTCGGATAAGATTAATAAGTCAATCCATTTCATTTTATAATCATGTGGTCATCCTGTTTGTATTTTTTACACTAATTTGAATTAAGTAAATCTCTCCAGTAAAACTGAACTTCACGGAATATGTGAATAATGTATGATGTGGTTTTATAATGTGGGAATGTGAGAATGTGGGTTCATTCCAATTTTCACATGGTAAATTCCAGACTCAATTTATTCGTTAAAATTTTGCAATTAAAAATAACGTCGGAACTTTCTCATAAAATTGTGATTATCTGATACGATAACAGTATGTCATGCCGGTGGGTAAAAGTTATAATTTAAATTCCATTTGAAGCTAGTGTTCCATCTGTTCTATTTCACATTAATTCGGTAAACTTATCGGGAAAATGCAAAGAAACGAAATCTTGTTTGATTTCATACCTCTCCAAATTTGAGATTTTGTTTCAACATCTACATGCAATAACAGTTCATCTACACCGATGAACTCAGTCCCTCCCGATCATCTTCTACAGAGACTGTTTTTCTTTTTTAGAAAAAAATAAATATTTCTTCAATCAATCAAAATCAATAGGAAGGGCATATCAATTTCCATAAACCCATTTCTCCTCTTGAGATGAATTATTGTTATTTCTATTTCATGGGTGAAGGATAGCGCTGTATGTAGTGGTGGGTCTGGGTAGTGTCCATGAACCACGTCCTATGGTTTCAGTTTCATACAAGTATCACAGTTGGGACTATCTTTTGGAAATCTTAAACGTCATTGATAAATGGCTTCTGCGTAAGTGCATATCTCAATTGAACTCATGTCCATTAGATCTGTCCAGACTGGAAGATGAACATCTAGGAAGCTTTACTCAAAATATCATGCATTATTTATCGAATTTGTCACGGTCTGAGGAGGAGGATGATTCATTGTCTTCTATCAACAAAGCGGTGATACAGTATTTATACGGAATAATCGTCTTAAAATTAGATAAGTCCAGATTAATGGTATTTTCCTTCATATAAGAGTTTAGGAATTAAGTTCGGATGGCATTGTTCAGAAAATTAACAAAGCAACTGGGAAAATTCGTTTCTGAACTCAAATTGAGTGTCATACTAGACTGTACCATTTGACTGTTTTTAAATCTCAAATAGGTCAATTAATGTTTTATGATGGGGATTCAGGTTTTAAATTTTCAATTTTTAAAACTATGGCACTGCCAGTTACAACTGCAGTAAAAGTTTCGTATTTTACCCATCCAATTGTTGAGAACTGTCAAATCTTCTCAAACTCTGTATCACAGAGCATAATAATCAAGGAAGGTGTAATTTTCGAGGATGCATACCATGTATGAAAAACCCACCGCAAATTACAATTTCTAATTACAATTCTTCCACTCAGCCTCACTTTCAATGCAATTTTGACAACAGCTAACCACAGCATGACTCAGAAAGGACTACACATTCCAATTCTATGTACGTATCTACATTCTACAAACGAATTCAGCAACATTTTAAGATTTCTTACAATCCGCAGCCTTTATTTTGTTGGCATAATCTCCTGTTCTCATAACCTATCCCTTTCTTTGTGCAAAATCAGAAGCACCCAGTTGTTGTGTGTCTCTGATTTGAAGTACATTTGAAAATGTTTAGGAACTCTGCATTTATTTAACAAAGTGTAACACAATTTCCATTTTCTTCTGCTTGTAGGTGTTGATGTTCAACTGGGACGGTGGAGTTATTACCAAAACCTAATCTTAGTTACGTACCTACTGGTGGACGACTACAAAGAATTTCTGATCTACTTAAGGATTTCAGTCGAAATTGAACTTTAAAAAAATCAAACTCAAGTTCTAAAGTGGGCTACGTTTTAATTCTTTGTCATTTGGAGGTGCTCCTGTTATGAAATAGTCTTGACGATTCTGGAAGTTATTATCAGTTTCAAAAACTATAAGGTAAGCCCGATTTTAATACTTTATTAGCACAATTAATGTATGCTATAGATATTAAATATTTTTCTAAAAAACTTACGATATGTAAAATAACAGCGTATTGCTTATATCATTTAAAAATTCACTCAGTTCTTCTGGCCTTATAAATCAACAACATAATTCTGGCTTCATCAAGGTTCTTAAGAAATATGGATTATGCCTTCGAAATTAAGTCGTATCCATGAAATTGGATTTGATGACATCAATCTTATTTTTTTCTAAAGATTATTTCTCTCTTTTTTAAATTTAACATTTCGTCCTAATATTGTCCTTCTTTGCAGCTTCTGCTATTTCTTGTCGCATTGAATTCCATATACAGGAATGGAATCAAATATTAAGTCATGCGACAGCTAAGAAAGGAAAGGAAAACAGGAAAAATATATTATGCCTAGAATCCATCTAGGATAAGTAGATTTGGGGTATCCAATAAATAATCAATTATGTGCCTCACGAACCAACATGCCCCTTCTGACATTTCATGGAACCTCATATCTCACGGACGGATATTATTTCCTTGCTCTAAACAAATACACGATTTCTTAACCGAAGTTGAAGTCTGAAGTTGCACGTGACCATTAGTACACAGTGCCCTTCTCCTGGCTTCTTGGAACAATTAATTTGAAAAGTGTCCCCAAAGGCTTTGCTCCTCCTTCATATAAATAGGACTAAGCTCTGTAGGTTTCAGTTTAGATAATCGCTTCTGACGAACAGGAAGCACTTGATTAATTGATGTAGATTCCGTTGACAATAAATATACACATCCGCTAGTTATGGCCTGTAACAGTGGATGAAATGTGAAATCATAATTGCCTTCGTTTAATTAACGGAGATATTATTATATTAAAGTAATTTTATGATAAGTATGTTTTTAATTTGATTTGGGGAATAAAAATCAAGGCAACGATGACAAAATGAAGCATTTTATCATAGCAGCAATTTATTGTTCAGCAAAACCTAACAAGTGAAACTAAGGCATATTACGCCATTAAAAGTTTTGTTAAGTCTTTTGGTGATACTAACTTAAAACTTAGGACATTTTTGATGGTTAACATCTTCCTTTAAAAAAAACAACCATGTGAAGGTATTTTATCACTTTTTTTGAAGTCCTTTTGCCTAGGGATTTTAGATGCTCTCAAAATGTAAATAATAGCCTTCAGCTTGATCAAATGCTGACAAAAAATTAAAAGAACACAGTTTAATTAGTTTACAGTGACTTTTATTATTAAAAAGTAGCCTATTTGGGTTCTTTTAATAATTATTAAAGTAGCGTTAATTACAATTAATATATTTGATTATAAGCAAAAAACAGGAAAAAAACAATCAAGCTTAGGCAGTGCAAACTTAAATGTTCCAATTAATGTGCACTGTGCAAGGCATGTGTACATATGTTTGCCATACCGTGTTAAATAATGACTCAAGGTTTTAATTTGTTTGAAAGACACTTGAGTCAAATGTCTCGTTTTCTGCTAATGAGTTTTTGACTGAGTTTCTGGCCACGTGGTACTAAACCTATACAGCCTAGCTTCCAGACGGGCTTGAAGTTGTGGATAGGCAAAGAGAGACGACGGGAGGTTTACAGGATGTAAGTAAGGAGACAAGAAGGGTGACACTGTTGACAATCTCTGGAGGGGAATAATGGCTTGACATGTCCACAACTCTTGAATGTTGAACAATAATGGCTTTTCATTTGTCTTCACCTCAATAGGCTACTTCAGTTGATAGACAGGTGAATAATTGAGCCCCCACCACACAAATAAATACACAATTACACTCCAGACTCATTTAATGGCAACACCAGATCCTTATCCTGCAAAAATAACAGAATTATCTACAATCTAGAATAATCAAACCACTACCAACAGCCCTATATTCATTAATATATAGTCGATAATCTTGTAACCCCCCACGTGGCATTCTCGACCATTTATAACTTGTCGACAAGTCGAGAGGAAGGTAGGCATAATTTGGGGAGAACGTATGAACTGTTCGAAGTCGAACAATTTCCATCCATTTCGGCGACCAATTTCTCGGACATCATACAAGCCTCCAGCTACAAAATTACATGGCTCACTTCCCAAAATAACTATATCATTACAGACATACTTAGTTGAAATTTTGAAAATTCGGTAGCTGTAGGTATGGCTAAAAAAATCAACCCTTATATAAGTTTTAGGATACAATTGATCAGGTAAATTATTCAGCAACAATAATTTGACTATCATACTCTGTTTTGCAGAATTATGTTTGACTCTTAATTGCATAGAAAATGTAATTCTGAAAGATTGACCACCGACGGATTTGAGTTGAAGACGAAAGTTGAGTGACAAAAGAGTTCAGCCTAAATTGAGGGGTCGGAAGGCATACATCATTCCTGTCATTGCATAAGGAAATGAAATTAGATTACAATAATGATGTGCTTCCAAAATGTTAATTGCAGTAGTCACCTCGTACATCCTGTTTAAATGACTGCGTAAATTCTTGCCTAGCCTATCTTACGACCAGTGTACCACCAATACGTGCATGTTGTGTGTACCTGCTATAATGTTCATGTTGTATATTTAATCCCCGTGATTGTAGGATTGAAATTGCACAGAAATGGGTTCCTTGGTTCCCTAGAAGCTCAGAACTTAAATGAGTTTTCTGGGTCAATTAGATGGTAGAAGTTGGGCTAAATTGATTTTTTTTTCTTTGGTGTTTGGGGTAGAATTTTTATTATTTTTTATTGCCAAACAGGGACTTGTTAGTCGCAGGCTGAATTTGTAAATCCTCTACCTCTTACAATTACATTTGGCTACAACCTATTTCCGAATATTTCCTCCTCTACAATCCTCGGGTGAGGTAGAATGTACTTACTATAATCCTACAGATTAACCGCAGGAACGGATCTTCTGGCTTAGTTCACCTTTTGAAATGTTTAGCTAACGATGAGATGAACCTCCCCGGGGATCTTGATTGAGACCCGGTTGTAGCACCTCACATACCATATGACCCTAAGCCTATTTCATCTTTAAACTTGTAGAAAGTGACTATCGCGGCTTATGTGCGAATAAACGAACACGATGAGATTATGTGGAAACGGAAGGAATGGTAATTTGTGGGGATTGAATTGAATTACTTGGGTTTGGCAAGGTGAGCCATTTGTGGCCGACATGGCTTCAGTTCCATTTGCTACGATTTAAAGGACTTGTGTGGTATATGGTGGTGCATAATCGACTGTTTTTGGCTTTATCCTCAAATTACGCTTCGACATTTCTACTATTTGTATAAAGTGGGTTCAAATTGGAGGGCAGAATCACAGAGCTTTGACAGTAATTGTGGTGATGTCTACATTTCCAATCGATTTTGAAATTGATTCATTTCTATACTGAAAACATTTAAGCCGTGTCTGTTCATTCGGGACTGGCCAATTCATATTTTAAAATTGATTTTTTTCTTCTTAAAAACAGGAAGACTATGGCACAATTTATTGACACCAAAATAATAACTCACCAAATATTTGATACAGCCTGAATCCGTCTAAATTGCAATTGTAGTTGAAATATTAGCTTACATTGGCTGCAGAAAATTTCCACCATGACTATTTTACATAGAAACTGAATGCTTTTAAAACTGAATTGTGATACAAAAATGTTTAAAAGTGAGTAGATCTTGGACTTTTACTTCATAAAATTAAAAGCAGGCCCCAAGGGTTAAAACAACTTACAGCCACATTGAAAGATTCTTCTGTATCTGTCCAAGTGCCAAGCTGGAAATTGAACACGACTGAAATAAAATGTATTTTGATAAAACCCAAACTGTCAACAGTGTTTAATTGAAAATCCACCCACAAAGTTTTCTGATGGCTTGTGAGGATGTCCCCAGGAGCCTTTTGTCTTTCCTGACATACATAGAAATAAAGACGAAGGCGGAAGGACAATGACAACAAGAATAGCTATTGTTACATAAAATGGAAAACTTTTCCGGTTTTTATTGTCTCCTGCTTAATATTGAGGGGAAATGGGTAAAGTATTCGTGGCCTTGGGTGGTGGTGGTGGTGGCGGTGGTGATGATAGTTGGTGTGTCAGGGTGTCGTGATTTCATTAATAAAGAGATTGGCAACAGGCGTCAGGTCATTGCACACTGCACGCTATTCCACAGATCCCCTTTGTTCTATGATCCATTATGCTTTAAGGGACATGGCCTTGGAGGATGTTATTTCATCAATTCCTTAGCAATCACTTTAGGCAGTATCAACAATTCCTAGTTTCTGTGGGATGAGGAACTAAAGAAATCGAATCCAATGTAATATTTTCATTTTCCAGGACTCCTCCGGAGGCTGGAAGTTTTGTCATTTGAACTTCGGTAGAAGTAAAGGAAAGTGACAGAGATGTCGAAGAGATCGTATTAATTTCGCACAGCCAACGACACGTTTTTGCAATGTTGAGTATCAAATATCAAATTTCTCCGACATACGACAGTACAGATAAATGTTCGTCGATGTTAAGTACACTTCAGTGATTACTCACTTATCTGTCTTTCGACGGTTTTTGTAACTCGTCCTCGGACTTTCTCTCAATAAGGCCAATTGTACTTGTTAATGTTGTTGTCCAGACTAATAAACTTTGGCACTCATTTTGGCAACAGCATCCCGGAACTGGAAACATAGGATGACAGGCCTCAGCGTTCATGGTGTAATGGATTTTACCGTGATTCGTTTATTTATAATGTAAAATTGTATAACTTATTAAGGTAATAGAGGATTTCCTACTCTTTGATCACTTAAGATTTGAAATTCTCTCAAAACTTTGTGTTTTAAACTAACCATGGCTCTGACAATGTACAGACTTTGTTAAATACTTAAACTTTCAGAATGCGGTGTTCAAAAAATCAGGGACTAAACATAAAAACAGTTTTTAAAGCCCCTCCGATCTTCCGAGTCCAAAATATCAGTAGAATCCAAAAAATCTGGGTTTCCCCACCTTAGTAATCCAGAACTTCTCAACCGTTACAAGTTACAATCTCTCAATAAACAATTGTTTTATCTCTCCAATGTTTCAGCTACATTGTAAATATGTACTGGGGAATTAGATCTGCTGGCCGGCAGTCCAGCAGCTGGACTACACAGACCCCATAATACAAGTCGAAAATCTTGGGAATGTTTTTCTTAAAAAGAATAAGCCGGCCTTGAATGAAGTTATACATTTCCAAGTTCCTCGGAGTTCTACGTGTTTTCTGGCTCTAAATGGTTGTGGAGAGAGTTAGTGTAAATGGTTGTTGGTTTATTGAGTAAAAATAATAGGATTTCTGTATCTCCTGGATGTTTTGTTATAAAACTCAATTGGCTCATCCCAACTAATCTTTTCAATCTTGTTTTTCTTCCTCAGTCTCAAATAATAAGATCAACAAGGCCCAACCGTGCATTTCTCACGTTCTCACTCACCTTCCCTTTACCCATAGGAAAAAACAACAACAGCCTAAAACTTCAGGCCTTCTATCAATTTATCCCTACAATTTGAACCGATGTAAGATACTACAATCCCTGACTAGGGTTTGTGGTAAATAAACGGCTTAACAACCTGCTGGGTTTTTAAAAAACCAGAAACCCAATTGTCCCAACGAATCAAACCGTTTAGTCAGATGGTTTTTAATGATTTATCTTAGATCATGATATATTTCTAGATCAATTCACAACTCAAGAATGACATGCAGAACCTTGCAAAATAAACTTGAAGATGCTTCCTTACGAATTTGTCACATCTTCTTAAATTGTAAGAAATGAACAAAGGAATCAGTAAAAACGAGTTGGTATACACTTTGAACGACCTCTGACTTTTGATACAGATTTACAATCCAATATTCAAAAGTTCAAAAGCAATTTCAACTTTCAGATAGATTTTCAGTTAGTTAGATTACATCAAGTAATACTTAACAGCATCTTACAGTCTGAAAATTTCCCGACGAACTTATACTCTTGTCTAGTCGGTCTGGAAAGCAGTCTGTGTTGTGTTGAAGCTTTGGCTTTCAAACAAAGCCAGAAGGGATGAGTTCCGGTTCCGATTCCTCTCTCCTTGGAGTTTTTTTTAATTAAAAAGAAGATAATAATTAACAAGAAAACCTCCTTGGATGCAAATGCAAACAGTTGCAGAAGTGTAATAGGAATTTTGTTGACTTTGTAACAAACTAATTATACAATGAACAAGGCGCTTGGTCCAAATTAATTATAATTAAATCCAAATTACAGATAGGGACCCATTTAAGCATTTTCTGACGGGTTTGCCGGCTTTAAATCTGAGGATTATGAAATTGTAACGATTCCGTAAATTAATGCATCATAATGCATGGGCAACTTTTTAACAGTCTTTGATCGCATAGTTACTTTGTTCAAAAGCAATTAGAGATCCGCTTCAAAAACAAAATTTGAAGTTTCAATTAGCACAATTTCATAACAAATTTAATCTCCTTCATGCCCAGTGGTGTTTACATAAGAATGTCAAATCATCATCCATTCAAACTTGTTTTTTAATTCAATGCTACATTCCAAAGAGTCCGAATGAGCTTAAATAGTTAAAATGACATATAGCTCCCTTAAACCAATTTATGAATTATGAGGTGAACTATAGACTGTACATATTTGCCTTGTATATCCCTGAAGGTACTTAAAATTAAAGATTTATTTGACCAAGGAAAATATAGATATATCGTAATAAGCCAAGAAACTTCTAGTACACCCGTGGGGGAGATCAAAGGCCACAAGACAATAGGGTATTGTTGCAGGGGCTTTATTAATACGTAATTCAATACTTCAATACCGTGTGACTTGGTTGAAGCTTTGTTTGATAAGGACTTCCTATAATCTCATATTACAGCTTTGGTATGCATGTGCACATTTTAAAAAATGAATGAAACCCTCCGTATCCTTCACTATTTCATTCATTCTTTTTTCATATAGCAAGTGTGCACAGTGAATACAGTAAACTCTCTTTCTACGGGCACTTGAATTAGTCTGGGATCGGAGAAGTGTCCGTATTGGATAGAGGACCGAAAAAACAGGAAACACTTTTTTAGTACGATTTCGATTGAGTCAAACGTACGTATTAAAAGAACAGAATATTTTAATGCTCACAGAATATAAAATTAATGGGACGAGACGAGAATTGATACTTTAAATTGAAAGTAAGCTGATACAGTTAGGCTGTTATTTTAGAAACATCTGCTTATAGTCAACGACTTTAAAGACAAGATGTCAAATATTTGATTCCTGTCCGCTGTCCATAATGGAGAGTTTGTACAATGACGGGCATGTAACATTTGAAATATTTCCTATGGTGGATTGGATGACATATGCTCGGGTAAAGGTGTCTGTACATGGAATCTCAGTAAAAAGAGAGTTCACCGTATCTACATGAAGAGGGTTGTATTGAATGCGGAAGCAAGGAAAGTAGCCTAAAGATGTTTATATGGAGGTTTGCCAATTGTTGACATTCGCTTAATGTAAATTCTTGGAAGTGGAGGAAAGGGCTATAAATTGAAATCCATTCCACCATAAGTTACCATTCGCAATCACAACTCCTCCAACCTAACAACTCCTAGTCCTCTCTCTCTCTCCTCCACAAATTAATCCAACCTACAATACAATTGGCCATGATGGCCTATCCCATCCAATTCCTTAAACCATTCCAAAACTACAACCTACCTACCTATCATACCCCATCCATTAAAAAACTCTGGATCGGTATCCAACCCTATGCAGAATCCACTTGAAGTCAAACTATCTTAATAACTCCGCTACGAAATTCCAGAAACCCCGTCGGTTTCTGGAACTCCGGTTTTAAATGCTGAATGCAATTCTAGATTGTATTAGAAGTTTAAGAAACGTGCTCATGTACTGCACATTTCTTGCATATCCCAAATAATACAATCCAAATGTCAAGTCTCCTGATTAACTTCCTATAAACCAACCTATAGTAGTCACTTCCCTCCGTGTAAGGTGTTTTACCATTGCAAACGCTATAAGGCCCGCTAATAAGACGCCATCTAATTATAACGTGTAGTATGGTAGTTATTGTCGACTAGGATCAAGGATCGTTCTTGAAAGGCCCTTGTCGAGGTCAACTTACGTATTAGCTCTTCTTAATCAGAATCTTTATTAACTATATCTTTCGACGATGTTGAATCTTGGAGTAACATGTATCCGGTATTTACGTGTTATTCTTCACCTAACTCCGATGAAACCGTTTTAAAGGCCCTGGAAGCCAGTTCATTTTATACCCAAACAGTTATTCCAAACCGATATCGAGATCACCTGCCTTTATACGGTTTCGTATCCACTATTCGAAGCGGTAGGCTTGTGACAAACGAGTAGAATGTTTAATTGTAAGGAAATGCAATTTAATCCACTCGAGTAGAGTTAATCCGGAAGGAAATCTACAAAATCCTCAACCTTATTTAAAAGAGTCGAATACTAAAGGTATTGTATGAGATTCTTCATAAAAAATCATATACTTTATCAAAGCACTTAAATGTTTGTAAGAATGCCAACCTCATTAAAAACTTTAATGCAGGGCGGGTTTCGAAAAAGAGTTTCAGTTAGTCCAGACATTTGACACATTATGATATGTACAGCAGTCCCTTCAGATAACGGTCGTATGTATACGGTATTTACATACGATTTCCAAGATTGCTACCGAAATTCAGGCCCATAATTTCCAATGCATTTTCTACCCAAACAGTTATGCACTAAACATCTGCATCTGTAGGCATCAGAAAATCCCTAACGGTCCTTTGAATACCATCTACAACCGATTGAAGTTCAATTTTACAAGCTAGGTAGTTTCGAAAAATCATCAAAAATCATCAAAAATCATCAATTTAGTTCGAACTTAAAATTCCTGGGTTCCAAAGGTGTTGGAAAAATGTTTACAGAAGAGTGCCAATTGTTTACACTTCCAAATGTAAATTCTTAGAACTCGACCTCCTTCAGCTATAAAACCCAAGACATTTGCCAACTTCTTGTCATTGCTAACCAAACCATCCAAGCAGCAGCAACTCTAGAAAGCCTCTCTAGTAGAAACCAGCCATGGACTTACTACAGTCCAACGAATTACACCTCCAGCTCATTTAAGTCTTCGTGTAAATCTGTGAAAAATGGAACAACTGTATTATTCCTTTTTCGAAAAGCCAATTTATGAATTCACGATATCCAATCTCAATATCTACCTTAATCATGCCGAAGACGTTTTAAATTATTGCCATAGTCATTTGATGAATCTCTTTGTCATCGAACATGTATTGAAAATTTTCCACTGATTCAGTCACGAGCTGTAACACCTTCCAGTTTTAATCCAACGATTAAATCCTCCATAGTCTCGGTTAACACTAAAATGTAGCTAGTGTTTCTCGGTTAAATTATACATTTTTGAACGTATACACTCAACAATTAAACATCTAATTCATTAGTTTTGCGATGATTTTATTCGCTGATTAATGACTAGTACAAAAGTCCTTTGCTCGTTAGTTCCCATAAACCATTTTAATCATAGAGTTTGCATTTAGACTTAGAATAGGACAAACACATGTTCTTGTTAATACTTTTAACCATCACTTTAAGCAATTAATTAAATCTCCTGACTAAAAACAACTCGCTGAATCGAATGCTCTTAGAATTAAAGCTGGAATTTATTCAAAATTCAACTCTGATTTAGTCCTGGGGCTGTAAGGAAATGTAGAAGTAGATTCGGTTGGATGTATTAATCGAATCAACTTGAAATTTAAAAAATGAAACTAATTATTAAAATATCGTCGACTAGTCACCAAATTTACTACAGCAGACCAAGAAAATAATGAACATACTGTCCGAAATTGTTGGTCGTTTTTAGTGACATTTTTTGTCCTAAAATAGAAACAAAGTAATTGAATTGAATAGAAAAAAAAAATTATTTCTTCCGTAGTCACTTCATATTTGTATTCCAAAATGTTTATCTTATTAACATAGCCTCTCTCGCAGTGACCCATCTTGGAGCCAGGCGAACGCTGTTAGTAATGCAGCACAATTAGTTATTAGGTTGGAAAAAACTAAAATATCAAACACAATTAGTTAGTTAGTTTTGATGATTTATGAGTATATCTTCGTACTCATCAAAATAATTAGAATTCATAATATCCTCCAGTGGTCAGTTTATATACATGTCCAAAGAGTGGTGGCCCCGAATGTATAGGAGCCTCATTAAATCCATAATTATCTTCGCACTTGCAAGCCCCACTAGGCTCATAATTGATACCAGATTTCTTCACACTTTTCTCGTAGCATGTTTGAATTACATTGTTGAGGGTTAACGGCCTGTGACAACTGCGTTTAAATAATTTACGGATCAGTCTCTTCATTTTTTACACTTTCATTCTATGACGTTTTTTAAATCAACTGTAACCGTCCGTTTGTATTTTTTTAGCTTTATGCAGGACGAAACTGCTTCGTACATTTACAATCGGTATGAAAGTACATGGAATCAGAGTAATCGCAGCTAAAGCGTTTTGGAAAATTGAAATCAAAATGACTAAATTAAACAAGTATGGATATTTAAGTGCATTTTGAAGTGGGGTAGTTAATAAGCTCTCGTTGAAAATTCTGTTCCTGTCAGGAACGTATTTTATAAATTTAAAATACTCCAGTAAACCTAATTACGCCGACACTCTGGCTTACACGGCACAAGAAGCTTCGAATTTGTCTTTAAATTGCAGACTTCACATCGCCAATATTAAAATTCGAGGCATTCGTGAATCGTCGACTTGTTTTAGAATTTTTTTAGGAATCCAAAAAAAATCTATATGCTTGTAGAACATGATAATGATTTCGGAATTCTTATGAGCTTTTATGTAGAATTAAGAGCCCTTCCTCTAGGAATTAATTTTTTTTTAAAATTTCATCTCCGATATGATACTTGAATGGGGTAAACGGTATTTACTTACGATTCAGATGATATTCACTAAATATTTTAAAAGGATAAAGTTCAGGCCCTTAATTTCAGATTCATTTACCATCCAAACAGTTATACACTATGTACCTAGGTTTATTTCAGAAAATTCATTCAGAATATAGGTTTTTTTAAAAAAATTAACAACTACTCATGACTGTTGATGTTGAATATTTGGCAGCATAAATATCTTTATAAAAACCATTCGTACTTTTAAGTGGGTTTTCATCGTTTGGAACCATTTTTTGCTGAATGTTACTAAAGGTAGTTGGACGAAATCGGTAAATCGATGAAAAGCTTTCATAATTTCATAAATTTTACTAAAAAAACTGTTTTACAAAATTTAGTTACAATTGTTGGTGATAATAGTATTTTTATTTTTATCTGCATAGTGATGGTTTTAAATTTTGTACTGCTTAAATATTTAATATTGGAGGAACATATTTTTACATTTCGTGCATGTGTTTAAAATGTAGACGTTTTTAGCGTTTTAATTGATTTTCCCCCCAACTTTAGATAATTAAGTCATTCATTTTATATTACACTGCATTTCTACATGCATCACTGAATGATGAAATAACACTTTCAATATTATGAACATGAACTGCTAAATAAATTCCTTCCAAAGCGTATCTTCCTCTATACAAAAATGAAATCCACCAATCCATCCATTATATTGCCAAAGCTTTTAACTCAATTCAAGTTAAGCCGACACGTGTTGCATTAATTTGGACGAGGGCTACATGTATCACTCTATCGATTCCAGATCCAAGAAAAGTGTCTAAATGTCTGGACGTGTTGATGTTGAAGATGTATCCTCATGTCATGTGAGATGTACATTGTACTTTGTAGGAGAACAGAGTCAGGGCTAAGTACGTGATGGAGAGATAATGTTCGTTGTAAGACGTGTCTTGTGAAATGGAGAAATCCAATTAGTCCCAAGGACTCCCTCGTGAAATCTCATTTTCAAAAACCTTCATTTCTTAACTCCAGCCGGAAGTCCCTAAGGAATTACAGGACCAACTACACTCCAAAAACAACATCTCTACTATCCACATCCATACTTTACTATACATCTTCTTCCTCTCCCTATACATTTTAACTCCTTTTTTACGAACTCAATATTACAGCCCCAATTATCACATTCTACTTTCAGCTCATTCATAATTACTATGAGTCTGACTGAAATTTCGGGCACTGAATCTTCCTAATGCTTAGCTTTGTATAAATATGATATGAAATAGGTGGAAGAAGGTGGGCCGATATATGTATGTATTAAACATTGAGGGTCTGCTTGGCCAAGTCCTTGAAGTTGAGGGCCTTAATTCCGGATAACGTATCACAAGAAGAATGTTAACCACTGAGCAACCCGGTAAAAAAAATGCAGAAAACTCTTTTATCTCTAACAATAACTCCATTAGCTGAAGACATCAGATATAAGACAAGACCTTCAAAATGCATGCAAAATGATTAAGCCGTTGTAGATGATTTATCTTTAACCGTTGAAGCTATACCTCCGTGGTTTACTGGTGTTGCCTCAGCTAACATGGGTTGTTAAAACGTATCTGCAGCAGCTGATCTTAAAATTAGTTGCAAGAAACAATTTATTAATGGCTAGGAATTACAAGGTTTGATGCAGATTGAAATGAGGCACATTCAGCAATCGTACTGAAGACTGAAGAGATATGAGAGAGTATTGATTTAAATATATTCTTGGGTATACATATCTCATTATCAATTGGATTGTGAGGTTTCTTGACGAGAATTGGTCCTGCGGTGCGGTGAATGAAGATCCTCGTATTTTCAATAGTGTCTAGTGTCACATGATATGCATTGATGGACGCTGAGGGG
Source organism: Desoria olivacea (assembly GCA_034695115.1). Lineage (NCBI taxonomy): Eukaryota > Metazoa > Arthropoda > Collembola > Entomobryomorpha > Isotomidae > Desoria > Desoria olivacea. The sequence goes on along the minus strand of JAQFZA010000088.1, from coordinate 6,474 downwards.
TGGAGTTTAGTAGCGTTAAGGGTCCTCACACAAGGCAATTTAAGCTTTAGACTCCGAGATTGAGATGAGAAAGTGTGGAAATGCTAGGGTCGCAGGTGTGCTTGGCCAGAATCGGGTTTCCTTGTCTCCAACTTTTCTTAGTCCTTTCGGAAATAATATATTGGCCTATCTCGACAGAATGGAAAGTGTCTTTGAGAACTTTCTGTACAAGCCGTACTCGTCGATAAGCCCTTTTCCCTCTGAAATTTTAAAAAGATCGCGAAGTAGACTACTGTCAGTACAAGTTATACCGGTCTGTACTCCGCGGGATGCTTGTGAGGGTGGTAGGAAAGAATCGATATCAATTTGATCACTTGGACCTCTACTTGTCTCCAGTTGTGAGAAATAACAAAGTGTCACTTGAATGAAACAACAGAATGGAACAATCGGGGAGCCAAAACTGACACCTTTTACCCGAATTCTATAACCCGGGTCACACACTTATCATCATCCCAATTTTCTAGTTCAGATCTTCAGGAAATGCCTGGGCTTGTGAAACCTGGGATTCCTTTACTTCAGAGAAAGCAGTTACTCTGCGATGTAAATCTGAGAAGCCATTCATAAGCTCTGTTAGAAGAAAGACAATGAATTTATGAATTCTCCGTTTTAACCTATCCTTAACTAGGAATTTGTGTTCTCGTTCATCAGGAATCTATTTCCGACATAGAAACTGCGGATGGTGGCTGTCGTTTTTTTAGTCATGGATGTATTTACTATATAAGCGATTAATTAGAAGTTTTTTTGTTGCCGTCGTCTTGTCACATAAATATTTATCATGTTTTATCTGCAGTGGATGGATGTCCCGTAGTCTCGTGGCCATTCGTCTTCGCAAAATCTTGTGGTTGTGTCGACTCCGACTTGGTTTGTATTCCACTTGCCATTTGCTCTAAATAATATAAATAATAAAGGATGTCAATACAATCCCAATCTCAGATGAATTATGAGCCGTTGCTCTAAGGTATTTATTCATTCGGTTCCTTAGTTTTGCGTCGTAGCGACTTTCAAAGTCTTACTTACTCAATATAAGGACTCTTTTGAAACCAGGTTCTTATCCCTGTATATCTGTATAACCAATGTCCCAATATGTACGTACGTACATCTCATAAAGATTGAAACAGGTGCTTTAACTTCTAATCGGATGCAATGTTTCATATATAAAAAACAATCGCCATCCTCAATGACATCGATTGATTTTTCTCTTCTGAATAAGTCGTATGATAATGATATCCAACCCTAAGAATTTGTAAGTAATTCCACATGTACCTAATTATTGCAACTCCGCTCTTTAAAAAAAGCCTCTAACAGGGCTAATGAGTGAAAGTCTAGAAGATATACAAATGTCCAAACCAACCTAGAAAATATCAGACTACAACAAGAGATATTATCTCTGCACGCAATATAACTCCAATAAACCATAGTTCACTATAATTTGTATGCTTTATTATAAAAATTCGAGACTTTTACGAACTCTACTATACTTTGTCTATTGGTACACGAAGAATCACAAAATCGAAGAACCAGGACTGCAGGACATGTAGAGGCATAGCGATGGCCATCCATTCCCTGGACTCAGGAATCCGTTTGAAAGTCTGGTAATCCACAGAGGGATTGTCTCCGGTGTCCAGTTTTGGTTTGTAGGATCAAATGTCGTAATCGGAATCTGGGAGCCCGGACCTTACAGCCTCAACCAACTTCTTGTATGAACGAGTGAGGATTGTAAAGAGGAAGGGGAGGGCCGTCAGTTTATTCCAGATTCAAGAAGAGTACACAAAGCACTCTGTCTTCATCCATTTCCATCCAACTACACCAATTCACATGAAAGGCACAAATTCTTGCCCTTTTACACATTTCTGGACAAAAAATACACAGAAAACATCAAAGCCATCTATTAGCTGGACGAATTCTCAGTTGGGGTCATTCCGGGTTAACTTAAGGACATACGCATAAACTACGGCAACCCCTACGCTGGTCTTGACCTCATTGATTAACCAGCTGACTAAGGGATTTGACACTGAACTTTTATACTTCAGCCAAGTCCGCATTCTAGGAAACCGTCTCCAACTCTGCAATACATGTGTGAATCTCAATATGAGGGGAATTCAGTGCTAAAGTCTAGACAGTTGTTTAAAAGATGAGGGAACGCTTTGGTTTCGTCTACGTACTTTATGAAGGAACACTTATGTCTGTGTAACATTGTACAGGGATGGTAGAGTCACTTACATGTAATCCTTCCAATTTTATATACCTACTCAGTCTTTCAAGCATCCTGTAAAAGGATATCATAGGGAATAATTTCTGTATTTAAAGTGCAAAATTCTATATGATTGGACATTTTGGTTGATGTTGGAAGCCACGGAAGCTGGATGTTGATTGAAAGAGTGAATTCTTGAATGATTTTTGGATCGTTGATTTCTGCTAGACATTTTTGGAGATGTTCCAAGGATCTTGTCATGTCTCGGAGGACGGATGAGTGAAATCTGATAGTTTTACAAATCAGCCTTATCGATTATTCTTCAACCTCTCTGGGTTTTTTTTCATGGGAAAGTACGCGGAAAAATTCCTTCTAGCGTTCGTTTATTTCTGGCATTTCGACCTTATCGAAGATTTCCGTTTGTATGAAACTAAAACCTGCATAATACGTAATCCCGATGAGAGCCTACAATTGTACTACCGAATCGGAATAGTATGCACGAAACATAATGTACAATTGAATCGGATTTAAAATGGAGCTTTAAAATTTAAAATGCAAAAAACATTATGATAATCCGTAGTTATGTAAGACATCAAATGCAAAAAATGACGTTCTACTAAATTTTTGAAGTAACATGATTTTGTAAAATATTTATGAGCTTTCAAAAGTCTGGGAAAATCTTTTAAGACCTTCAGTTAATATTTCGTCCTACATATCGGTTTCAAAACGTTAGTGGAAATGGACTTTGCAAAATCAAATAAATATTGAATTACAATAAAAATTTGAACTTCAGTATGGCTCCTGCATAAGTCAAAGTATGTACATACAATGTTGTACAGCAGCGACAATATGTCCAGACATTGTCATAAACACACCAGTATAAGCAAAAATTGTCATAACTGATTGACCGATTTTCATAACATGGAGTTTCCTTAATTTCCTGAAACAGAAATCAACTAATCCGACCGCCCTATTAATACAAATTTACACATATGCATACACACAACCAGAAACGATATACAGACGGATTTTGATGCTTCACGCTTTCTATTTCCTAAAAATAGGAAATGGAGCTTCTGAAAATGTTCAGAACACCAATTTCTCTCAGTCTTCAACAAAATCATGCCAAACCAGCCTCAGAGTATCAGCTCAGGTGTCCATCAATGTTATTTTATAACAAAAAATAGTACACTTCTACGTTCGCACCATCGAAAAGTTGCAGAAAGAAGGCTCAAAACCTGTGAAAAATCCATATCAACCTATATGCAGATCATATAATAAAACTTGTGCAAAAATCCCTGAAAACGAGACATAAAAAAACTTTGGAAACTACACGCTTCTGTTGCAGAGTATGTGATGTCGGTTGAGTTTTTATGAAAGTTTGGTTGAGGATGAATTAGATGGAGGACAGGAGGATATTTATTTAATAAAATGTCTCCTCCGAGATTCCAGCTTCCTCTCCTGTCTATGGTTTACGCTGATCCACATTTCATATCATTTCGGTCACTTTATATACAAAAGTAGCTCAGCCTCTCCGTCGTCCTCTCGTCTATTTATTTTTATTCAGTCGGAGTGACAAGCGACTTTTTTCCAAAGCCTGACAGACTCACTCTGTTAGTCACAAACTCAGAAAGTCAAATCTCTCAGCCTTTAAAAAGGCTTATAAGGCACATCCATCCCAAATGTTACTTCTTCAAAATTCAAGGTTCACCAGACACAGAACATATATGTAAAACCATGTAGTCTCTGAAACAGGAATTTGCACACTATGGCAAATTCGTGAACAAAAAACAAGAGGCAAGATGGCTAAAATGCAAAACAGGGATGGGTTTGAATTTGCTTTTCGTATGATTACATATTTGAAGATTGATAACGGTCCTGGGAAGCCTTCAAATAACAAAGATACCTAGTTTAGTAGATCAGTAGCCGCATATTGCTTTCAACAGTGATGAAAGTACGTCTCTAAGATTTCCTTCTACGAATTCTCCACCCGTTTTGTAAATTATGATAAATTATTATGTATGAAAGTATGAATATTTGAGATCGTATAGTGGATTTTTTTTATTGTTTTTAGGTTACCCTTTTTTACTTACAGTTTTAACTATGGAGTGAAAGCTTGTTAGTTAATGGAGTTTAGTTACTGGAAATATTTTTTGAATGGTTTTGCTTGTAAGGCCTTAGAATGCAACTACTTTGTCATTACAATTCTAGCACTTGTAAACGAATTAGATCGTGAAATCGATTCCATTATTGCTTCTACAATGCTTCCACCATTCGTAACATAATCCACATTTGTAGTCCACAAAGGCTAGCAACGTACCATAATTTTAAGCAGGTTCATATAATGAGCTTAAATCAAGTCAATTTCCAGTTGTCTTCAATTTTGCACCGATTCGATCCCGATTCAGTGTCCAAAGATATAGAGCAACTTTCAATGAATTTAATAGGTTCCTTATATTCAATGAGTTGAATGAAAGACTACCAGCCTTGAATACTACTTTCTACAATGCACCCCGTCCAATATTGCATGCGTCTTTTTCAATTATAAATATATCGTAAAGCCTAATTGCATTTGCATACGAAACATTATCGTGGTAAAGATGGTTAGTGTTATGGAGGCTGTCATATTGGTTTAGAATAGTGTCCACGGACTTGTTTTGAAAAAACTATTCTAAACTATAAATTATAAATGTTGAATTTAATATTTTACTAATTGCATTGAAAATATTCAAATGGTCTACAGTTCTCATGATTGTAGTTTCAATGAAAAGCAGTACGGCCCCGTAATGTCCTTTTTCTATTGTTCTTGATTTCTATTTAAATACAAGTGCATTCATCCTAAACCTCATCAATCGTATTGTAAGTAATCTGTTAGAGTATAGGAGTTCCATTGTTCTTGATTACAATTTCCTATCTTGAGACGGTGGGGTACAGGGCAGTCAAATTGGTACAGGCTCTGTTTGAATTTGTTCTGGATTAATGAGGTCCCTTATATATAATTATAGGAGCTTACAGGCTCATTACGTGTTAATTCTACCCTTTTGTTTCTCACACTTTTGGACTCATCGGATAATTTCATTACCATAGGGTTTTGTTCCTCTTAACTACAGACACGTGGTCGGTGGGGGACCATTTTGCAAATATATTCTTCCAGAACTTACTCCTTTCAAAAGGTACATACTTCTTCTTGAAGTTTCAAAACGCATGTCCTTAGCACTCGGGTTCGGCTGTTGACATGTCACTGCACAGCATTTTCATCCTAGTTTGATGGTATATTGGGATTTAGCGTTAAATTCCGGTCAAAATGTTAAATCATTGTTCATACTGATGCTTGTCGACTTTTTTTATGAAAATTGTGGTAGTGTATACTAAATACTAGCTATCAAATTATTTCCAATCAATTTTATGGCTAAACATTTTCGGCCCGTATCTATATCCATATACTTTCAAATTGAAATGGTCCCTTAGTCCCATTTTAAATAGTGTCACCTTTCTAGTTCTGTATGCACTGATTAGAGCATACATAGCCAGAAATCAGCGTGGCGATTAGAGATTTCTGTGTACGCGTGTTAGATACTGAAAAACAATAGAAACCTCCGACGGAAGGATTATGCTGAAACGGGAACAAAGGCAGAATGCTGTACAGATTCAAAATCTTTAACTAGATTCAATCTATGTGTTAAAGAAAACGACCGGCTCGAGAACCAGACCAGACAGTCAGTTAGCGTTGCGTAATAGAACTAGAACTAGAAGTACGTAGTTCTAGTCGTAGTTCCAGGACTAGATCTAGAACTACAAAGATCCGAGAACTACTTAAATATTAGAACTTGAACCTTGAGTTTATTTTTATTATATTTAAAACTTAAATGCGAAGAAATTGAGCTTTGCAGTACTGTTACTGAGAGAACCTACATGAGTAACATGAGAACAGTTATTATATGTAGATTATTTATAGTAAAAATATAGGTCTTTCTCATTCAAACTTCTCTCAAAAAGCTCCATCTCTATGAGGTTGTCGATGCAATTCTGTAAGAACAAGGACAACAATAGTTAGTACACGTCCTAGCTGGATTGAAGCTTGCATCAATTCGTAAACTCACCTCAATCATAGGTACACGAGGATTGAATCGAGCGGCCAGTTGATTGAGGACCTCTGCGACTAATTGTTGATGTTTGAGTTGCTTCCTCATTTTCATTATCCTAACGATCGCCGCTTGAATAAGTAATTTACGGTCTTCTTCTAT